>JABUQX010117678.1:0-10000 GCA_015478945.1 Trachelipus rathkii
TCTTGTACTTAGATCTATGTGCTGAGGTTTCTTGTGGATAACCCAACAGTTTTGGCTAAACAGAGCGTCATATTTTTTCTTTAAATGTAAACAATTTGTATTGTTTTAGTAATGTCAGCACGTTTTGTGCAGCAGTGAAACCATTCTGTACGAAACGTGTGGTTCAATCCAATTATTGTGCATTATACGGCTCTAGGTGTGTACCGTTTACATTATCCGCGCTAAAATGGAATGATAACATACGTTTGCTGTGTACAGTCATTCATAATTCAGTGTTCCTTTTATATCTTTACATCTTCTAATATTATTATTAAAATTATATATATATAATACTTAGTATTATTGTCTTTTTATAGATTATACTTTTATATTGTTTAATCATTTTTAAATAATATATGTTATTTTACCAAATATTTTTGTTGTAAAGCGAGTGGTAAAGTATGAATCTATTTCTTATTCATTTAATATCTTATAAAATCTATACGTCCTTTCCTTAGTATTCAAAGACTGGAAAATTGTGGTGAATAAGAGAAATAATTTTATATGATGAGATAACCAACACGTCGTAGCGAAACTGAGTGATGATAGTCGCGTGTATTTAACTCTCGTGTGTGATATTCCACCATAGTCCATTACGCTCTGAATCATTTATCTCCACATAGACGACTTCTCCTGCAAAGCACGACTGGACTCGCTGCCTTCCTCAGAAAGACGTTGGAAGTGCTTAATGGAAGAGTATTCTTATTAATATAATTAATTTATTAGTTGAATAATTCTTGGTAATGTCATAGGCAGATTTGTTGCAATAGTGTGGGGGTTTAGAAGAGGGGTTTTCAATCTGTAAAAGACATTGTGGGTGTACCAGATAAACACACACTCAACACACATATAGACACTCAAAACTACACACTGAGCAACGTATTAGGTTAATGTATATAATTATTCTCTTCCATTTTATAACATAACCCAACATCACTAACTACTCAATAATGATTAAATACTATCAGTATGATATACATCATTTACTATTAATATAGAGGTATTTAATCAGATGCTCATGAGTTATTATTATAAATATATATATTATATACTAACTCAGAGAGGTTAGAGACTTTTATTACTTAAGTGGGTACGATTCAGTGACACTAGTATATTTTAATTACAATTCACACTAAACAATATGAGTACGTATATATACTTATATATACTACTCCACCACCTAATATAATACCGGTTATAATCTATAATCTAATTATATATACATATAATACATCACTTCAGATAATTTATGATATTGAGATTAACATTCGTAATTATAAATCTGCCAATGATCACGATTATATTAAAAACATTTATTAATCAATACATATATAACCTATGATATAGTGTGATCTTACGAATGAATATATTTCACCTACATACTCATATACTATATTTTTACAATGATATTTATATTATATATTCTATCAAATGCTTTTATATGTTTTATATATTTATATATTATTTTGAGATTATTATTCTATATATTATTATATATCATATTATATTCCCTTACTATTGACGACTGAAGTTAACTATGTTTATCTTATAAAGGTAGCTTCATTTTGTGAGAGATCAAATTGAGATATCCATCTATATATTATATTCTTATACTATAATATCATACTAATAATGTGATACTCATATTATAATATATATATATATATATAAATAATATACATTCAAATATAATAATAACCTCCGAGTAGATATCTTAATATACAAATAAAAATAATATAGTATGAGAAAGCTATAAAATTTAATAAATTTGTTATTAATAATCATATAATACTTTTATAAAATATAAAATTATTTACATAAATGTATATATAATAACGAACTTACATATTGAAATTAATTTAGAATAAATGAATATATCAATTATCCACCAATAATTTAAATAAAAATTATAAAAATTAAAGAACAATATATTAATAATAATTAAAATATAAATTTAATATATTATATATAATAATAATTAATAATTAAAATTAATAATAATATTAATAATATAAATACTAAGGAAAGCAGTGTATCATATATAATAATGAGATAAAAATATTATATTTATATATGATATAATTCAATATATACATCAGTATAATATTATTTATATAGTATATGCATGATGATAATAAATGGATATATATTATGGTTAACAGTACCAACTGCACTATTTTCATATATATCTACCTTATCTAGTGAATAGGAAGAGATATAGTAAAAGAAAATCATACTCCTAAACTAGGTATATAGTCTTATAGCGTGTGGTTAAGAGAAATGATATATTAGTACTAATAATGGGAATAGTGGTAATAAGTATGTGAGGTATAATATAAATATATAGTATTGTACGTATATACCCACCTACCTAACTTATCTCTCTTGTCAAATGAAATGTAAATAATTATATTAATATTGTCTCGTAGAATGATTGAGATTCAGTATTGACTAATTATAGTAATAAGCGTATAGAACTACTTATCTACTATATCTAATTCATTTATATTAGGATAATCTAAACTGTAATATGAATCAGGTTTTTGGTATACGTAAACATAAGAAATGTTAATATAATATATCACGATAATATAATATATTGATAGCGAGGTAGTAAATGAGAACTGTCTGTGGTAGAGTAGAAGGGACCAGTTATTTTTCCAAGAGCGAAAGATATGTTTAAGTATACGAATTAAAAAGGTAAAAGTTAATAGTGATGGTTATGTTAAAGACGAGGAGAGTTGATTAAAACATAAATAACAACGTACCTAGCTGGACGAAGGGATATGCACGACAAAGTACAATCACGGTATGTATTCTGCGCGAGGTAACACATGTTGATCGGCAAACAGCTCAGGCAGACGATGGGAAGAGCCTGTGATCTAAGAGGTAGTAATAAGTATAATATAGTGTAATAGTAAAGCAGTAAGTATATATATTAGAAGTAATTGTTATATATTAAGAAAGTATGAAGATTAATATTTGTAGATTTGCTGTGTACTTATATATATATAGAAATATAACAATAGAGATCGTATAAATAGTGAAAGTACTCAGGTGAAAACGATAATGGATATGTGTTATTATATATAGTGATAATATATATATATTAATGTTATTATGACTATATATATATATATATTATTATATATATATATATTTATATAATAGTAATTGCGGATTAATAACGAGGAGTATTTAACTCGATTTTAGTTACGCATGCGTGGTTTAAAGTAAAATTTTGATAAAAGGTGTGATTTGATAGAGGATACAAAAAATCTCTCAATCATACTAAATCTCAGTAAAGAACTAACTATGTACAGAAAGTGTGATTATTCGAGAAAAATGATATTCCGCAAGACTTTTTTTAATTGACAAATTGGTCATTAAATTACAATTACTGAAATAAGAACGATGAAAGAATTAGCCTCGTTTCGCGCATAACTATAGAGATTATCTGCTTAGAGGTAATGAAAGATGTTTATATGAAAGTAAGTATGTGATAAAGGTGGTTTTGGAGTCGGAGGATACTCACATGTATAAAGTGACACCTACAGAGTTGTGAGAGATGTTCTTAATCAAGTGAGATCATACAATGAATATAGAACGAGCGTATTATACTCGCTTCGAAATAAGGGAATGGCGCACTAAGTGTAAATTGTTGTTAATTCTGGATAATGTATGTTACGTTGCAGATGTTTTTTGAATTTATTTATTTTATGTTGTGCTATTGGTTCAATTATTTGGGAGTCTAGGTTTATTTATAATGGGGTTAAGGACCGTATGTGCGAGTTATTATGTAATATTATTAATTCAGGTAAAATGAGATGTTGATTTATTAGGACACAGTTGGAGTTGAATGTGTAATTAAGTAGTACATTATTTATTTATTATATTATTATTATTTAAATGTATTTAATCATTATTATACAATATGAAAACGATTCCGAAGGATCGATTCTGATTCAAACGATTCCTGTAAGGACTCGTTTTTTTTGCGCAACTGCGAACTCCCGGCTCTTCGGCTCCGACTCGGATTCGGTCGACTTACTCTCACCGAAATGGTTTGGTCGATATTATGGCTGAGAGGCCTCCGACTCGGACAGAAGGCTTTAGCTGCTCCTAGACGCGAACCTGAGACTCTGGTTCCAGCCTCTGAAAAGTTTTTCTTCTATCAGTTCTGTCTGCTTATTAATTATTATTATTATTATTTTAATTAATTGGATTATTATAGATGTATTTTGTTGTAATTAGTGTTGATTATTAATTTTTGAATTAATTAGGTGTAAGGTATAATAATTGAGTTAGCATGTATATTTATTATGATTATTATTATTATTATATTATTATTAATTATTGATTATTTGTTATTATTAATTATTAAAATGATTTTTTAGGCTCCGGCTCTGGCTCAGTCTAATGGCTTCGATATATATCTACATGGGTTAAGAGTTATGCGTATTGGGCTAAAATTTGGAGGGTGGTTAGATGGTGAGGTAACCTCGCCGTAGACGAGGTTACGTCCCAGTGGGTCCCCCAAAGGGGGACCCCACCCCCATTAAAAAATCGAAGTGTTCGTATAAGGCTGAAATTTGGTGAGAGGATTCAGAGTTGAATTTATAGAAAGAGTTGATATTGGAATCTGAGGAGTTGGCTCCGGAACCGGTGCTGGAGCCGGTGCGGAGCCGTGTTAATAAACATTCGTATAACAACAATATTGGTGTCCTTATATAGGTTATCGAATCCGTAGATCTCGAATATGATGGTTATAAGACCGTATAGTGTGTCTAGGACCCCCATAGAGAGGGTCGCCAGCCCCCAAACATTAAATATTGACGTAGAAAGCTGAAACTCGGTATACACCTATCATATAAACTATCATTGCTGAAGCCAGTGTTAAATTGTAGTGAGCACCCCATGGGGGGGATGCTAGCCCCTTAAAACTTGAATACTGTCGTAGAAGGCTGAAACATGGTATACACCTATCATATAAGGTATCGTTGCTGAAACCAGAGTTAAAAGGCCGTGCGCACCCTAGGGGGGATGCTGCCCCAAACTAGAATATTAAACGTATGAGCGATGAAGACACTGTATTGAAAACCACCTACTCATATAAGTCCTATCTATTTTTGTCTTAGAGAGCGACGAGTGTTTATTATTAATTTTAAGTATAGTCATGACATTCCTCTCGCCACCAAGGGGATGCTCGGCACAGCACCCTGCATCTACACTGAATATTGACGTTACACAATAGCCGAAAATCGGTATAAAGCATAATCTATCTATATAATGAGCTTATCTTCATTGTAGATATTGAGGTTAGCAATATGTCATGTAGAGAAGAGCATCACTCCAAGGGCGGAGCTCAGCTCGCCCCAAACTAGTTAGTGAGAAAATAATTTTGAGCACGTAGAAGGCTGAACTTGTATATCTCATTTTGTTCATCACCTGTCATGTGTAGGTAGGTTTGCGATTATGCACATTATCTAGGCTGCTTAAGACTGAGTAATGAATATGAACTCACCGACTATTCCATGCGGCTGGCATTGCACTGTGGCACACCCAAATACCTTAGAATCAATCGAGCACGTAGAACGACTGAAACTCGCGGCTTAACTCATCCTTTCATATTACAGGACATTCAATGTATACATCTTACGAGGACTCTAAACACTGGTCATCATTATCAACTCACCCCAATCACACGTGGGTTCTCCACATAGCACCCATACACACTCAAATAATACTTGATCATATAGATACAACGTCCAAACTTATGCGTTCACCTACCCATCATATAAGGTATCGCATCAAATCCATGGGTCTATTAATGAAGCACCGTACACACCCCAAAGAGGGGTTCTCTGGCCCCCTGCCAAACCTGAGTACAATATCGCATTATATACGAACGACGAAACTTGGGTATATTTTATATCCCTGTGTAGGGGAGAAAGATTTTGGCCCAAACTATTGCGGTTATATGATTGTATCCTCGATACAGTGCAAAGCGATGTCGAAGAGTAAAAGTAAAAAAAAAAAAAGTTGTAGAACCATAATAATTAAAAAAATATAATAAAAAAATTTAAATAAAAAATTTATATAGTTTTGAGTTTTAAAATAGTGTTGTAAATAAAAAGATTTTATATTGTTCTTCTAAAAAAACATCTAAAAAAAAAATTCTTATTTCTTTTTATGTTTATAACTTACTAATTTACGTTTAATATCCACAAGCAGTAAATCAGTAAACTCAGTAAATTCAAAACTGCCCTCTCGCAGCCCTTCCTATTTGAGCTCTATTGTAATATGCTAATTGATCTATTGATCTATTGATCTATTGATCTATTGATTCAAGTCAACATCGTAATATTTAACAAAAATTTAGCATAACCCTGTCTAATCATCATACTGGTCAACTAATATAAATGCTAACGTACCGAATTTTTTTACATCAACTTCGGTAATATTTTAAAAAAAAATTCATCATAACATCGTTCTAAGTCAAATAATCCCACCAAATAATTGGCAAGACAACAAGTTTCACGCACCATAACATAAAAATACACAAATTTTATCCCTGACATAACATAGAAAATAGTTCTTTGAATAAAATATCACAGTAAAGCGCTATAGTTTACTGATTTTAAAGCAGTAAATCAGTAAATCAAACCATCTATCCCTGCAGACCCCTACCCACCCATTCGCCTATGATCTATTGAACTATTGATCCAAGTCATATTTAGAGTATCATTTTGGATAAACATAACATAAAATAAGTTCTTATATACTGACAACGAATATATGTTACCCAACAAAGTTTAGCATCAATAAAGCTACATATCATAACCGTAGCTAAGAATATAATGTACAAATGCTAACCTAACATACCTCGCGTAATGAAATAAATTCCGCTAACCATCCCCTGAAAATTCACTACTTATCAATAGGTAAACGTAAGCTTAACAGTCATACAATACTCGATATGTTCCCACTTTCCCGCATATCAGCAACAGGTAAAGACGTATTATCTAACAAATTCCCATAAAAAAGTTACCAATCTATCAAAGATACCTGCATCTTGAATTTATTCATAGTTCGAATGATGTTATACTCGAGACGAGTGACACTTTGATGAAGATAGTGTCAATTCATAGTTCAGATGCAGTATCTTGATAGATGGTCACTTTTTTTATGGGATGTTTGTTCGATAATCACGCCTTTACCTGTTGCTGATATGCGGGAAAGTGGGAACATATCGTATTGTATGACCTGTTAGCTACTTTTACCTTTAATAAGTAGGTACTATTTCAAGTCGATCGAGCTTTCGGATTATTCATACGCGAGGTATGTTAGGTTGGCATTTGTACATTATATTCTTAGCTCAGGTTATGATATGTTAGCTTTATTGATGCTAAAACTTTGTTGGGTAATCATATATTCGTAGGCCTGTATATAAAGAACTTATTTTTGTTATGTTTATCAAATGATACTCAGAAATTACCTGGATATTGTTCAATAGATCATAGGCGAATGGGTGGGTAGGGGTCTGCAGGGATGGATGGTTTTACTGATTTACTAATTTAAAATCAGTAAACTATAGCATTTGCATGAGATTTATTCAAGAAATTATTTTTATGTTATGTCAGTAAAAAATTTTTGTTCATTTTTATTTATGGTTGGCTAAAACTTGTGTCTTTGCAATTATTTGGTATGGATATGATTTTAGACGAGGTTATGATGAATTTTTGTTAAAATTACAAGTTGATATAAAAAATCGGACGTTTAGCATTAATATTCTTGACAGTATGATGCATTAGACGGGTTCGCTAAATTTTTTTGTTAAATATTACGATGTTTAATGTAAAATTAACATTGATATGTCAGAGGAATATGCTTGAAAAAGTGGGAATAGGTTACGTTTTTGTACGAAGTGTTAGGTCTTTTAACTGTTGTAAAGTGCGGAAAGTTTGTTAATGTAGTATTTACTCGTACGTATGTGTGTAATAGGTTTTGTCGTTTGCCATTATATCTTAGTTCAGGTTATGTTATGTTAGCTTATTAATGTAAAAACTTGTTACGTTAGCAAAATATTCGATGGTTAGTATATAAAAAACTTATTTTTGTGTTATGTTTAGTCGAAATGATATTCGAAATATGCATAACATAAAATCAATAATCAAAGGTCCATGGTGGGAGTTGGAAGGATAGGAAGGTAATTTGATTTCTGATTTACTGATTTACTGCTTTAAAAATCAGTAAACTATTACATTTAACTATGATATTTTATTAAAGAACTTATTTTTTTTATGTTAATGTTTTGGATAAAACTTTGTTATGTTAAACAGTTATTTCTTGGTCTGTACTGATAATAGTCATGGTTATAAATTTTTTTAAATATTAATGTGGTCAATGTAAAATTAACGTTAATATGTTAGAGAATATGCTTGGAAAAAGTATGAAATAGGTTACGTTTTGTATGCAATGCTAGTTACTTTACTGGTGTTAATTGGAACTTTGTTAATGTCAACTGTTTATTAGTGCGTAAGTTGTGTTACGTTTGTCGTTTATACATTATTCTTCCTTAATTTCATATGATGCTATCTTAGTTTATTCAATGTGAAAACATTGTTATGTTAGCATATATTCGATAGTTAGTATATAGAAAACTCATTTTTGTGCTATGTTTATCCGAAATGATACTCGAAATGAGTCGTAAATCAATAGTGTCAATGTAAAATAAACAATGATATGTTAGAGATATGCTTGAAAAAGTGTGAATAGGTTACGTTTTGTACGCTGTGCTAGGTACTTTAGTGTTGTTAAGTGTGGAACTTTGTTAATGTTAACTGTTTATTAGTGCGTATGTTGGGCAAAGTTTGTCGTTGTACATTATTTTCTTAGTTCATATGATGCTATGTTAGCTTTATTAATGTGAAAACATTGTTATGTTAGCTTATATTCGCTGGTTAGTATATAAAGAACTCATTTTTGTGCTATGTTTATCTGAAATGATACTCGAAATGCTAGATAATTATTAATATTATAATATTATAATAATATCGAGGATACATCATAACAAAGTTGTATACCAAGTTTCGTTGTTCTATGTCAATATTTCCCGTTTGGGGGGCCAGAGACCCCTCTATGGGGTGTGTGCGGCTATTTAACCCATATTTGATGCGAGTACCTTATATGATGGGTATATACCAAGTTTCGTTGTTCTATGTCAATATATCAGGTTTGGGGGCTGGAGACCCCCCTTTGGGGGTGTATGGACATTTAACCCCATATACATTGAAGATTCCTTATATGAAAGGTATATACCGAGTTTCATCGTTCTACGTCGATATTCTAGGTTTGGGGACCCAGAATCCCCCGATGGGTGCTCGTGGTCATTTCATCTCGTCTACAGCATGGATACCTTATATGAAGGGTGTATACCAAGTTTCAGCCTTCTACGTCAATATTCAATGTTTGGGGGGCTAGTATCCCCCCTTGGGGGATGCATGAATATATAACCTCATCTACAATGAAGATAGCTTATATGAAGATTGTATACCGATTTTTAGCTTTCTACGTCAATATTCATTGTTTGAGGGGGCCAGCATCCCCCCTTGGGGTGCTGACTAAAATTTAACACTGGCTTCAGCAATGATAGCTTATATGATAGGTTTATACCGAGTTTTATTGCTCTACGTTAATATTCTAGGTTTGGGGGGCCAGCATCCCCCCTAGGGTGCGCACGGCCTTTTAACTCTGGTTTCAGCAACGATACCTTATATGATAGGTGTATCACGCAAGTTTCAAGCCTACTACGACAGTATCTCAGTTTTGAGGGGCCTAGCATCCCCACCATGGGTGCTCACTACAATTTAACCCTGGCTTTAGCAATGATAGCTTATATGATAGGTGTATACCGAGTTTCAGCTTTCGTCGTCAATATTTAATGTTTAGGGGCTGGCGA
>JABUQX010117678.1:15000-19749 GCA_015478945.1 Trachelipus rathkii
CTATATTAAGCTCTGGTGAATGGGGCGACTTCTTTCTTTTTCCTGTCAATAGTGTGTTTCCTCAGGGTTCTGTCTTATCTCATTACTTTATTCCTACTTTTTTCATTAATGATCTTCTCACACCTGTGCCTGAAAATCAAACTCTAATCCACTCATATACCGTGATGACTGAACCCTTCCATTCTTACCTCATTTCAGATCTGCTTCGCTCTTTTACTTCTAGAATGCCTCTCGTCTTAATCTTTCCTATTCTATTCTCGCTTGGATCTGGATAGAATTTCCGGATGGGGTCGTCTGAACCTTGTGGAAAATTCAATTCTTTAAAACCCAACTTTTGCAAATCTCCTCTCTAAAACACTTCTCAACTTTCCTATCTCTTTCGACGGTTCTCTCGTCTCCTGTTGACAATTAAACATCCTTTGCCTTAACATAAACAAAAAATGTTTGGAAACCTCAATGTCACAACGGTTATAGGCGCAACCTCAATGGAACTGCGGAGTTCTGTTTAGACTGCGAGACTTTTTCTTCTTTTCTCAGTTGCTCCAGCTATAAAGGGTCTCATCCGCCCTTGTATGGAGGTACTGCTCTCATATCTGGGGGGAGGCTCTGTTTCACCGGCTTTTTGGATAGGGTCGAGTAAAAGGCCAAAGGCTTAGTAAACTGTTCTGTGGTGGCTTATCTCTCATTCTATAGCACCCAAGGCGGCAAGTGCTCGAGGACTTTATCATTTGCGTGACCACCAGCCTTTACGCACGCCCTCGTAGCACAAGGAGTGCTGTATCTGTGTTGATATTTGGTGTTGACTATTGGTAACTCGCGGTTAGTTCGGCTGTGGTGCTCTTCTTTCCGCACCGCTGTTCTGTGGAATTCTCTTCCATCTTCTGCATGTCCTGCTGTGCTTAATCTCCGCTCACTTTAAATGCCTGCGTCTTGCTCATCTGCTAATTTGCGCTAGAGAGTGAACTTTTGAGCGTACTACACCCCTCCTTGAATAGGGCTCTGACTGTGATGGTGGTGACAACCTGTAAAAAAAATCCATAGGTGGGCAGATATGTGGCAAAGAAACTGAATCTCCTACTCCCCCATCCAAAACATCATTTATATTATCCCAGAAAATGCAACTCCTTCAAACATTACCCTCAGATGCACCATATGTCGCAACCACCATATTTTACTATTCAACTTAAATTGAACTTTTAGAATTCTAGCCTCAAACAGAAAATCTACCATAGCTTCTCTATACAAGTCGCCTTCCATCAGAATGCAAATCTTCTATCCCCCTCTCATTTCTTTAAACACCAACATAAACACATTACACCACACCACTCCATTTTCACAGTTTCTTCCATCTTTGGTTTCAGTCACGCTAGCAATAAATTTGCCCTTACTATGCATCCATCACCTCTCTCCTCTTCTCCTCAAGATTTATTCTCTGACATTCCATGTAATCATACGATTCATACATTTTTGCCAAAAATAGAACGCCGCTTACGGCGATCACGACCTCTCCGAACTATGCATTTAGCATTCCTGGCAAAACAGATAAGTGTAAGTGGGCAGCCAACGCCCAACTACCACCATCACTTATATGTACCGGAACTGAAATGCTTACCCAATTTTAGCACGAATTTTGTGTAAAATCGAACACGATTCATATAAAAGTACTTTTGTTTACAAACAATTAGAATCAACTGTTGTGATGAGCACGTGGTTTTGGAATAAACAAAAAAAATAGGAAATTTTTATATTACAAATAAATTGATCAACTATTGTGAGGAGTTTATCGATTTGGAAGAAATTCGATTTAAAGCTAATTTTATTGAATGAATCATTCATCAAACCAAACGAACCTACCACGCCATATTGTTTGTTACATTTTTTCGTAAGAAACGTGCTTAAATTCGGCAGACGGGAAATAACCTTACAGAATTAGGAAATTCCCTTACGTTTGGTGAGCATTTTTTCACTTTTTGCCGCTAGTTTGCAAAATTGAACGCAAAACTCGAGCAATTTCTTACGTTTCCGTAAGCACAAATGCAGACAACCAATAAGGCTTTAAATATTCTTTATAGGTGTGAAGCTCTATTATTAAAATAGTTTTTTTTTTTTAATTTATCAAAAAGACCGTTATCGGTTTTTTGTTCATTTGGCTTACGCTGGATAAGAAAATGCCACTCAATTTTAGGACGAATTCGTGCAATAAACGAACGCTTGCTACAAACATTTTGACATAGCTGTTGTGATGGACAAACGTGGTTTTTTGGAATAAACAAAAATAAAAAAATAAATTATTTTTATTCTTTATATTTTATCTGTTAAAGAATCTCTTGCAAATTGTAAATCATGTTTAAATCATAAAGATAGAAGCAAAACTTTATTAATAGTTACTGTAAATGTAAATGGATATATTTTTGATAAAACATACAACATAAAAAGTTATTAATATTATATTTCATTTACTATTCCTTAAAGATACTATTTTAATTTATATAACATACTTGGGCACACCCAAATATGAAATAAATGACTAAGTATTGGTTGTACAGGGAATGCAAGCCTGAGTTGCCTAGCAGTACACAAATGTTCTAAGTCTATTACTGTGTATTTATATATTATATGTATTATATGTCGCAAACCACACATACTTTTTCCTATTCAAATTAAATTTACTCTTAGAATCTAGCACTCACACAGCACAAAATCTACCATAGCTCTCTACACAAGTCGCTCATCAGAATTGCAAATCTTTTTATCCCCCTCTCATTCCTTAAACACAAACACAAATACAATTTCACACCAACCACTCATTTTCACCGGGTTTTCCTTCCATCTTTGTTCATGTCACAAGCTAGCGAATCAAATTTGCCCCATTTAATGCTCCATCACCTCTCTCCTATTCTCCTCAACATTTTATTCCTCCTGACATCTCCATGTATCATACGATTCCATACAGTTTCCCGAAAGATAAACGCCGCTTACGGCGATCCGACCTTCTCTGACTATGCATTAGCTTCCCTGGCAAAAGATAAGTGGTAGTGGGCAGCCAACCCAACTTCCACCATCACTTAGTTGCCTTCACGACACGCAGGATAACATTAGGCAATTTTTTTCTCCTCACACATAGGGAATAAGGGATAGTGATTTCTGTAAGATGGTTGTCTAGAAGAGTGGTGTTGGATATAATATGTTGTATATGATATGTGGATAGATAGATGGTGTCTCAAAAGATGTTGTCTGAAGAGCACTCTCGAGTTTCATGCTGTAGCCGAAAGGTGGCGCTAGTGCGCATCCCTAGCCTACTAGTTCGTCAAGATGGCGTCCGCACCACAGAAATCGTTTTGTGTGATACGCTTCGCAAAGTGTGAGTCCGTGACGTCTGTTCGGCGTGATTTTTGTCGACAATACCCTGGTGTTGCCCTGCCTACCGCTTAGAGCATTAGACGATGGAATAAGCAATTTCAAGATACGGGTTGTGTGTGTAAAGGGAAATCACCTGGCCGTCCCCACATGTCAAACGAAAATGTGGAACGCATCCGACAGACCTTTGCACGTAGTCCACAGAAATCAACTCGATGAGCCGTTAGGGAACTCCACATTCCTGCTACATCTGTATGGCGTGTTTTGAGGCTACCTTTGCTTTTGAAACCATACAGGATACAAGTTCTGCAAGCCCTTCAAACAGGTGACAAAGAGCGACGTGTGGAGCTTTGTGAATTTATCATTGCGACTGTCTCACAAGATGACAAATTTTAAAACGCTTAATGTTTAGTGACGAACCTACTTTTCATTTGAATGGCAGGGTCAACCGCCACAATGTTAGAATATTGGGTACGGAGAAGCCACATGAAATTGTAGAGCATGAGAGAGACTCGCCAAAGGTTAATGTTTTTTGTGCTGTTTCTCGGGAAAAGGTGTATGGCCCGTATTTTTTCATAGAGGCCACCGTTACAGGAATCATTTATCTCGATATGCTAGAAAACTGGCTTTTCCCACAGTTAGAAACCAACTCAGATGCCTTCATTTTCCAGCAGGACGGGGCAGTAGCACACTGGAGCTTTGCCGTTCGAGATTTTTTGAGCAATAGCGTTCCTCAACGATGGATCGGTCGTTCGGGACCTGCCAATTTAGTTAAACATCCCTGGCCTCCAAGATCGCCGGATCTCACAGTGTGCGATTTCTTTTTGTGGGGGTTTATAAAGGACATTGTTTTTGTTCCCCCCTTACCCGCTACATTAACCGAACTGAAGATACGCATAACAGCAGCCGTGGAATCAGTGGATGCAGACATGCTCGCAAAGGTTTGGGACGAGTTTGACTACCGTACAGACATATGCCGTGCATCCAATGGTGGACATATTGAGCACCTTTAATTTGGTATGTAATATTTAGGAATCGTATTGTAACATAACTTAATTGCAGATTTCTATCTTCATATTTTTCATAATAAACTCTTTTCAAATCAGATGATTCTTTATGAATATCACTTTATATATAATATATATATATATATATATATACTTTTCTTAACTAAATAATATATATATATATATATATATATATATACTTAATAACATAATAATACATAACTCTGCTATATATATATATCTTTGGAATACCTTGCTCTAACCCAATATATAGCAATAATATATATATTATATATAATATAATAATATACTATCTTATATATATATATATATATATATATATATATATAACACTCTTTTTGCTCAATATCATACTTATATATGT
>JABUQX010117679.1:5000-15000 GCA_015478945.1 Trachelipus rathkii
ACTAATTTTCTCAAATAGGCACTTTGACTGACCGTGGCACTGAGTGCCTCCTTCTGCAACAAGCTTCCTGGCACTGATAGATTTTGGCCGAACATAAGCACACTGGGGGTGACCCCTTGGTCATTTAGAGGGCTAATTCTCAAACAGTACAGAGCCCAAGGCAAAATTTCAGGCCATTTTAATCCTTCATTCTCCCTATCATTAATCATGCACCTTAGTGTCACTATGAGAGCTTGATTCAATTTTTCCGCCAGTCCATTCGAACGAGGGGAATTAGGCGTCGTGACAATATTATCTATGTTGAGTAGGTTACACACGTCATTAAATATTTTGGCAGTGAACTGGCTTCCCCGGTCCGAGATGAGCCTTTTTATAGAGCCACAGAACGGAAAAATTTCGCCCACTAACACATTCAACACCGAGTCGACCGTCGCCTGCCTAAGAGGGTAGGCGAAGGGATACTTACTAAATCTGTCGATAAAAACAAGCAGATAATTGAATCCCATACTGTAGGGTAACTTACACAAATCCACATGGAGGGTGTCAAACTTTTCCGTGACTTCCTTAAACCTGCCGAATTCTGGAGATATCCTTCTAACGCTTTTATTTTTTTGACAGACATCACAACTCTGTATAAATTTCTTTACTCTACTATGCATGAATCTGAAGGCAAAATCCGCTTTCAGAATAGTCAAGGTCCGTTTAATTCCCAAGTGATTTGTATTATGTATTTTTCCTATGACATCATCCACCAGATTTTCCGGTACCAATATTCTAGCTGTGCCTGTGGAGATGTCAACCGCCAAGGACAGCTCCTCGCCCCGATGGATGAACTCCTTGTAACAGGCCTTCAACCCACTAGTTTTCAGCCCCTTTATTAGGTCTCTTATATAACCATCAGTCTCCTGTTCTATAGCTATCTCTTTGAAATCTACCCCATCCTGAATTTTCTTCATCATTCCATTTAACCCTTTTTTACTGTAAGTTATAGCATTTATTACAAAATCATCAAAGTCATTATCATCACCAGCTTCGCTACTACTATCATTGTTACCATTATTATTACTACTACTACTACTACTACTACTACTACTACTACTACTACTACTACTACCGCCATTATTACCACTATTACCATCATTATTACTACTACTACTACTACTACTACTACTACCACCATTGCTTTCATTATTATTTTTATTATTATTATTATTATTATTATTATTATTATTATTATTATTATTATTGTTTTTATTATTATTATTATTATTATTATTATTATTATTATTATTATTTTCATTATTATTATTATTATTATTATTATTATTATTATTATTATTATTACCGCTTTTATTATTATCTTTATTATTATTATTATTTATTATTATTATTATTATAATTATTATTATTATTATTATTATTATCATCATTATTATTATTATTATTATTCTCATTATTATTACCGCTTTTATTATTATTTTTATTATTATTATTATTATTATTACCGCTTTTATCATTATTTTTATTATTATTATTATTATTATTTTTATTATTATTATTATTATTATTATAATACTCCAGTAAGTCTTGCTCTTTTAACGTGCGATTTAAAGGGCTCAACCCTTCCACTACGGAATTCAGAGAATTCCATCCACTAAACTCCTCCTCCAGTTGTAACTCCGTCTCCATAGTATTTTGTTTTGGCCACGCCCACTCCCCATCTTTTATACAAGCTAGTTGCAATTCCCCAGTCTCTATAATCTTATCTCTTTCGTTAGCCAATTCTGTTAAAATTATAGCCAATTTATTTTTAGCCTTCGAGACCAATTTAAACTCAACGTCAAAATTTGCAATGGCATTTAATAAATTTATTTCCCGAATATTATGAATCTTTGTGGCACTCTTTTTTGTATAAGCTGTGATCAACCCACTGTTACTGGTACAGATATTGACCCTCCTATTTGCAATTAAATAAGCATATTTTTGTAAACTGTTATTGACGCATAATAATTCCTTAACTAACTGTGGTAGTGCCACTTCCACCTCAGTAAGTATATAAAGCGCGAAAATCTTTGTTTGATTATTTTCTTCCCCCATAAGTGCGCTGGCTATAGTAAGCTCGCTTACCTTCGTGTATAATAGTAACTCAGTTTTTTCATCAGGGAACGACAATAGGGTGGCACTCACCATTGCCGCTTTAGCTTCTAGAAACGCTCGCTCGGCTTCTACTTCCCAGGAAATCCTTTTATTGGAGGCGGGTTTTCCTTTCAACATTTTCGTTAGGGGTTGCAACAATTGAGCCGCCCCTACTATATTGATCCGGCAGAAGTTATATAGACCGAGAAATGCCCTAAGCTGTTTGATAGTTGTTGGTTTTGCAACATTCACCACTGCATTGATCTTCTCTTTGCTAGGCCTAACGCCCTTCTCGCTAATGTTGAAACCTAAGAAATCTGTTTCTCCGACCGCAAGTACACATTTTTTTGGGTTCAGATAAATTTTCATATACTTTAATCTCTCCAAAACTTTCTCCAACATTGCAACATGCTCTTCAAGAGTCGAACTGGCAATTAGGATGTCATCTAGATAAACAAAAACATTCTTTAAATCCCCAAGCAAGATTGACATGAAGCGCTGAAAGGCACTAGAAGAACACTTATGTCCTTGTATTAAATAGTTAAAACTGTAATTACCAAAAGGACAAGTAATAGTGAAATATTTCTTTGTTTCCTCGCTGACTGGCACGTTATAGTAAGCTTGCCGAACGTCTAGCCTTGTTAATAACTTGCAATGTTGCAATTGCAATAAAATATCCTTAATCTTAGGCAGAGTAAAATTGTCAGAGGTTGACCTCTGGTTCAATAATCTCAGATCAACGACCAAACGAACCCTTCCGTCCGACTTTGGCAAAAAGCTAGTTGGAAAACCCCAATTGCTTCGCCCCCGCGAAATGACCCCCGCGTCCAATAATTTATTGATTTCCTCCCTTGCTTTCTCAAAAAGATGTGGAGCTATGCTTCTACTCCTCAATTGTATCGGCGATCCATTAACATTCACATGGTATGGGTAGTTTGCCGCTAACTCGCATAAAATTTCCTCCTTCAAAGGACATTCTTCTCTCTCCCCTCCCCCCTCATCAACAGTGCAATCTCCATCCCCCTTCCAATAGTACAATCCTTACTCCCCCCTCCCCCCTCCCCTATAGTTTCATTACTATCAAGTCGTGACTGAGCGACGAAGTTGTTCTCACAGCTGTCAAAATAAGCCCCGCCCCCTTTTCTCCGGTACTTTGTACAAATAAAGCGCCATCTTTTGAGTTGATCATTCTTTAAATTTAAATTAGGTGCTTCATAAGGATTTAAGAATAAGACCTGGTACTTCCTAATTAAATTATTAACTAATTCGTATTCGCAAAGCGGTATATTTAAAGAGACAGCGGCTAGAGGGAATATAGAATTTCGTACATGCTTGGAAAAATCGAAAAGCTTCGTTACAAAGAGAAATACTACGTCTAGTGCTGGTATCTAGTAAAAAATGGTACCTAAAGTCAATGATGAACCCGTGTTTTTTGAGAAAAGGCATGCCTAAGACATTGAATTTAATATCTGAAGCGTATGCATGCAAGTCATAAGGTCTGCCTAACCCCAAGTCAACTTTAGTCATTATTTTTTTATAAATATGGATACAGCCTCCGTTCGCGGCCCTGGCACTCCCAATCGGGGCCTCCTCCTTATCCAATTCAGTAGCAATTAAAAGGTCGAGGCAACTCCCACAGTCTAGTAAATAAGTCTCATTGTTAGTTGCGTCCGAAATATAATACAATTTATCAAAAACTACTTCTTTAACAGCTGCAACGATTTTAGTTGAGTTGCCAGAAACTTCCACCACAGCATTATCAGATAAGTCACATGCATTATTCCTTAAAATTAATGATCCCTCATGCTTATCGGAAGGAAAAGAATCTCCTTCATCTCTAAAACTAATACAATTCATTTTCAGAAAGGGAATTTCGCCCCTTTCATTAATTACAAATTCATTTTTATCATTATTTTTATCAATAAGTATAGATTCACAAGTCAGAATCGCCTCCATTCCCGCCTCCTCCCCAGTGACTGGGGTAGGGGGATAGGTTGACTCCGTCGGTGGAGGCAGCGACTCATTCACAAAGCTATTGTTTTCAAAAGTCACAGCGTTATTATTTTCAATACAATTATAAGAATTTACAAAACCGTTATTGCCATCACTACGACTATCATTCCTAGTTCTACAATCATTATTATTATTATTGCTATTATTGTTATTAACCTCATCATGCGTTGAGTTACAATTTAAAATTGAAGATGACTCTACTCCTACTGACTCAGCGACAAGCGACTTCTGTGGGGGAGGGGGTGAATCACTAGGAATCCCCCCCTGCCCTTGATCATCCTTACAAGTGATATTTCTACTCCATTTAAATCTATTAATATAATTAACATTTCCATCATACCCACGATTAATATAATTACAATTATTACTAAAATACCTATTACTATTATGGCCATTAAGATTAGCATGCTCATTATTATTATAGAAATTATTATAACCGACACGTGCATTATTATTATAATTATTATTGTTACAATTAATATTTTCGTTACCATAGCAATTATTATTATAAAAATCGTCAATACTATGGTTACTGTAATTTCTATTATTATAATTACGACTATAATTTCTACTGTTATTATGATTATCGTTATAATAACGTCTTCTACTATAGTTAAAATTAATATTTCCCCGCCCAAAATTTGATTTATTCATACAAAAGTTACAGGGCAAACAATCACAAAGGTTTCTACTCACAAAAGCGTCGTTCCCCCCAATATTCACCCCCATCTGGCCCGGGAGTCGCCTCACGGACCAGCCCTTCCATTTTTTGAAATGTTGACGTTCTGTTGTGGGGGTGGAGGAGTTGCCGGGGGTTGCGATATCAAGGTGTACATTGGACAATATCGACCCTCACATCGAAATGAATGGTGCAAAAATTTCCTATGAAACCTACAAAGGCCTTCTGTACTAGGGCCAGCAGCAACGTTGTTATATGTTGAGCGGTTGAAATTCCTTCCTCTTGAATTTTGATCATTATTGGGGGTGGGGGAGTTCTTCGCATTCTGACACATTGTCTTAGCGAGCTCTATGACGCTCTTGGCTAGTGATCTCATCTCTTCAGCTGACTTTTCATGAGAGATTATCAGTCGACTTATCTCCCTCTCTTGGGTCGAAGTCTCTTTGTTGGGTGGCTTGGTGACTTTCTCTTCTGCTGGTCGTACGGCGTTCACCGATTGCCATTCGTTTCTACCCCCCGCGGGGGATTGGCGAGCTCCGTTTTGGGAAAAAAATTTGTTAAAAATGTCGTCGGCAATTTCAATTAATTCCTCAAAATCATGGTTCTTCTCTGTAGTCATGAGGGAGATCTGTAATTGCTGAGGCAATTGTAAGAGAAAGAGTTCTCTAATGAATCTGGCATCGTTATCCGTTATTGAATCGAAAGTGGATAATCCGAGCATTTCTTTTATTCTCACTGCATAATCGGATGGGAGCTCTCCCTCCCTCATCCCTGATCGAAAGACTTCTTCTATCTGCATTCTTAGCGATGGTGCATAGAGTTTCTCTATTACTTTTACTAATTTAGTATAACAATCGTCCTTTAGGGGAAGCTTCAACGAATTTGTAATCTTGCTTGGTAATTTTGATGCCAAAAGTCTTACCCTCTCCCTTTGATCGATGATTTCATTAAGGTTAAAGATCATTGTTGTCTGCCGAATCCACTCTAAGGCCTCAAATTCGTTGAAGGGGGGAAGAGAGGGAGATTCTTCTTTCTTCCTTTTCTCCCTAAGAGAGTGGGGGAAGGGTGACTCTTCACCAAGTTTGCTGCTTCATGCTCTCCTTGGATTCCGCTTTCCGACTCTGTCTCGTATAGTGACGAGTCACCTTCTTCATTTACCCCCTCGACAGGAGGGGCTACTTCTGGGGGAGTGTGATGGGGTCTTGATGATTGAGACCGAGTCACAATAGCTATGTTGTTCCTCTTCGTTTGAACTCTGAGCGACTTTCTTTTTAAACTCGGCATTCTTAACGGTTTTTTTTTTCTTTTGTTTAGGGGAAGGTTTTAGGCCTATTGTGATAGGGTTTCTTATTTCACTGTTTTTTCGGGGAATTTGAACTGTTTTTTTTTTCTTGTGTGTGTTTGTGTTTTGAATTGGCACTTTTTTTTTTTCACTTCACTGTCTTAATTAGGCACTGTTTGAATTAATTCACTGTTTGACACTCTTCACATCAGTTAGGTATGGGTGTTCAAGGTTACTAATGGGGTCACCATTCTTTGTATCAACCCTTTGAGAAGTTAGATACAGTGATAATGAAAAGGGGTAATTACTTTTTTTTATTTCTAAGACTAATTAAATCAGGTGGTAAATAATGGTATCAATATTAACAGTTAACACAATGGGTCAGTTCACAGTCATTAATAATATTGGTGAAGGTTAATATCATAATTTTTATATTCAAACACAAATTTCCGGCCTTTAACGAGCCGACACACAATGCGACTTCTCTTCTTGTATCTTGAAGCCTTACTGCCTTCCTTCCCTCGAAATGCCAGGCATTTCGCGGGCGGCATTGCAGTGACTCACTCTCACAAAATAGTGCCATACAAAAGGTTGTTAAATATTTTTCATATATAATAAAATTAATAGTAAAATTTGACATACAGAGCTACTATGAGAGGTGTACATAATTATTGTGAGGCAAGGAGAAATCCTGCCCTCACATATATATATATATATATATATATATATATATATATATATATATATATATATATATATATATATATATATATATATATATATATATATATATATATATATATATATTCTATTTGTTACACAAATTTATATAAGATGCTTTGAGTGTGTGTACGTGTGTGTGTATGCTTGTGTGTGTTTATTTCCCTATTTCTTGAATTTATGTGATACTCTGTCTGTGTATTTTTAATATGCAAAGTAGAAAAATTTTAATATAATTATTTTGAAGAATTTATAATGCTGCATTCATTTTAATATATATATATTAATATAAATTATTTTTAAAAATATATAATTCTATATTTATTTTTATATATATATATATATATATATATATATGTATATATATATATATATTTGTATATATATATATATATATATATATATATATATATATATATATATATATATATATATATATATATATATATATATATATATATATCTTATTATTTTATTTTTTTTATATATATATATATATATATATATATATATATATATATATATATATATATATATATATATATATATATATATATATATATATATATATATATATATATATATATATATATATATAAATATTAACTTTTTCATTTGATTACTATTATTAATATTTTTGGTATTATTATTCTTATTATTATTAGATTATTATTATTATTATTATTATTATTATTATTATTATTATTATTAATATTAATATTATTATATTATTATTATTATTATTATTATTATATATATATATATATATATATATATATATATATATATATATATATATATATTTATATATATATATATATATATATATTATATATATATATATATATATATATATATGATATAGTAGTTATATATATATATATATATATATATATATATATATATATATATATATATATATATATATATATATATATTATATATATATATATATATATATATATATTTATATATATATATATATATATATATATATATATATATATATATATATATATATATATATATATATATATATATATATATAGGTATATATATAGTATATATATATATATATATATATATATATATATATATATATATATATATATATATATATATGTATATATATATATATATATATATATATATATATATATATATATATATATATATATATATATATATATATATATATATATATATATATATATATATATATATATATATATATTTAAATTTGTGTGTTTTTAAAATATGTTTACACTCTTAGTTATTAAATAAACACGAAAAAATATTTTCAATTCGGCACAAAAAATTGAACAAATAATAAAAAAAAATGCTTTTAAAACTAATCTTTCAATTGTATTATAGTGAAATCAATGCTTTCTATTCCCTCCGCATAATTCTGGCAACGTTCTCCGCCACCTGGCATTTTCGGGAGATTTAACTCCCCTGTCCTTCTGGCAACTTTGTATCATCCTTTTTGGGAGCAACAACAGCAGCAGCCCTTATCCTCTTTAAACAATGATTCAGCAAGGCATTCACATTTTTGTAAGATTCGCTCATTCTTCGGTCATCATTTTAAAACTCGCTATTATGTTCCCAGCGCCAAACAATCGTAGGTAAATAAAAAAAAAAAGAAAAAAAAAAGAAAAACCATCACCAGTGTTCTTGATTGTAATATTAATGTTTTTTTTTATTACTATTGGTTTTCTTTTATATTTAATATAATTTTTTTAGACAGGTCGTTTTTTTTTCTTAATAATTTCGATGTTCATAATTTTGTTTGTAATTTGATGTTGCTTTTGACAGTTGTACGAAATTTTGTTTACATTACTTTGTCGATGGAAAAATATTTTATTTTTCAAATATTATTTTATAGAGAGCAAATATTAGTTGTTTGCTACTTATATATATATATATATATATATATATATATATATATATATATATATATATATATATATATATATATAGAGAAAAAATATATATATATATATATATATATATATATATATATATATATATATATATATATCGTAACAAATAAAAAAAAGGTAATTTCAAGAACAAAGAAAATAATCTATAATGGGCATTAATTAGTTTGGTGGCCTGTCTGTTTTTGAAACAATCTAAAAGGTCTCAAAGAACCTGAGAACTTCTTCTTCGTCTCCCCTTTCAGTATTGATTTTTCATTACTTGCAGAGGAAGCAGCTTTTGACTCCATTCTAGAAGGAGGAAATGGAGGATGCGTTGGATAAGACCGTGGGAAATACAACATTGATGCACATGTCCATTCATTTATATATTGGAGATGGCAAGTGCGTTATTCCGTTGACTTCCCCACCTGCTGATAAACACCCACCTGTCCTCTTCCTTTTCCGATTTCAACATTTTTTTGGGGGTGTTATATGAGCCACGAGGGAGTTTTCTTTATTTAGTTTATAAATCGGTTATGGTTTACAAGTTAAAAGTTATTTACATATATTTTTTAGTTTAGACAACGTGCATAATTATAATTGATTTTATATATATATATATATATATATATATATATATATATATATATATATATATATATATATATATATATATATATATATATATAATATATTTTTTTCTTTTTATATATATATATATATATATATATATATATAATTAAAGCATTTTTAAATTACGTGGTTTACTAAATGCATCCTTAAATTGAATATTTACATTGAAAATGTATTCCCCACACTAAAAGCACATGATCAGAGAAACTATCAGAGCTCTTACTAAAAATAGCTGAGAGAACAAATGTTTTTAATGAGTGAAAATAATGAACTGATAAAATAACTACCAAGAAATTTAACATTTAACTAAGATACTATTCAAGTTAATGGTGAGATGAATATAAGATACTTTATCATGGAGGTGATTTTATAAATTGAAAAAATAGGGAAAACTTGATTGACAATCCCTCTATTCCCTCTTTTAAAACTAAAAACATGGAATCCTCTTAAAATTCTGATATTTGATACATAAATTGGGTGTGTAAACTAAAACCAAACCAAATATTCAACTGGTTGCAAAATGAATGATCTATTAAATTCTCTCTCACAGTTAACAGAACTGAAAGCAACAAGTCAATTAATCAGGGGGAAATATCAGCTAAAATGATTGGATAG
>JABUQX010117679.1:17500-20000 GCA_015478945.1 Trachelipus rathkii
TATATATATATATATATATATATATATATATATATATATATATATATATATATATATATGGTTTAATTTGGTTAATTTTAAAACACCAATAAATGGTTTATATTTTCAATTAATAATTTCGTAAATGGATGTTTGGACAGACACAAAAATGCAATGTCAATAATTAAATAATTGGATATTTTTAAATAAGACATAATAAGCCCCTTTTTAGGTGCTATTTCTGATCTATTAAACCTTTGCTTTAATGAACTTTCAATAGATAAATGAAATTCACAAGCTAATTAATTAATTATTTGGGCTCGCAGCTAGATGCCCGAAAAGGGCACCCTCCTTCTGCTCTATCGAATGCCTAAGTAATTATTTCAAATAATACACTTTCGAAGTTTGAGCATGGCTTTCGTTCTGACCAATGAGTCACTCTCTTTTTTTGGCGCTAAAATTTAATTTCCTTATGTCATTTAATTTATTTAATTACATTAATTGTTATACAATAAGATTATTCTCATAACGTACCAAATTAACATTATTAAGTATACAGGCTTTTCAGCTCTTAGTTTTTTTTTTTGTTTTATGAATTGAATCATACAAATTCTCATGCACCGAAAGAGTAAATAATTCTTAACCAATAAAATATAAAATTTTACAACTTATATTCAGTTTTCTTTTGTACTATTTTATGCATTATTAAAGATTTTTTTTTTAAATAACCTTTAAATACATTTGGCAATTGTTTATTAATAGCTAAGTAAGTACAATTGCAGCAAGAATTACATAATTAACAATTTTTTTAATTTATTCATAAATTTTCTTTTGGTTCTTATCTATTAGTACCAGTGGCGTACGCAAGATTTTTTTTCGGGGGGGGGGGTCTGGAATTTTGCAGCCCCCCCATATCCCAGGTAATAAAAATTTATATTTAAATGGGAAAACTGAGATTCTTTAGAATTTCTTTAGAATTTGTATGTGAGATTTAATGTACTGGAGAGAACTGCAAGATACGCTTAAAAGAATTAGGAAAGAAGGAAAAAATTTCAGCTTCGTATAAATTTGTAATTTTTATAATAAGAATATATTAGATCATAAAATTTTAGTTTATCAATATTTTAACGTTGGTTAATAATATCCATCTTTTGTTTACAAACTTTACTTGAAGTTAATCTTTTTTTTTTTTTTTTTGAGCGTTCTTAACAAAACCGTTATACAGTACTAGGTTGCGTAATTCCAATGCTGTTGTAGGAATGGAGTTGTAGAAAAATAATTAATTAACAAAATAGTTTTATATTTTTTAACTAAACTTTACAGAACAAGCGGCAAACGTCATACATTCCTAGATCCAGCAAAATGGTCGACAAGTTGACCATTGGTGATTTCTAAAGTCGTCTTTATGAATAAAGAAAGAATGTCCGTTCAGCCCGTTTTCACTTGTTGAGTTCCTCGTATACGTTTTAGCTAATTTCTGTTTTGTAAAGCTTCGTTCAACTGTAGATGTAGAAGCTGGAAGTACGAAAAGCATTTTCAGCAGTATGTTTATATTTGGGAACAAGTTTTCGGCGAATTTGTCTTATCCGAAGGGGAGCATTTATGGATTTTTCTTGAGATTCTTTCTCTTTTGTCTCAGCCTTAATTCCCACTCTCCCAGGAAGATTTCACCGTAAGAACCAATCAAGTTGTCTCTGTAAAATTTGAATGCTGATTGAACTTTGCTAAATAAAACGTCACAGGTGACTGGAATAAGGTATTGAAGAGATGATACGGTGTCCTGGTGAATTAAAAACCTTTCAAATAGGGAAGAAATCATACTGTCAAAAAATGGTATAAAAACTGTTAGTTGATAGTACGTGTCCGAGTCTGTAGAAGATTGATTGGGTCGAGGCCTCTGATGACCAACTGTTTTTGGTACTGTTAATTCGATATTTATATGAGCTGCCAGTTCTACCGAAAATTCGAAAATTTCATGAAACTCAGAATCAACTATCTTACTACTACTAATGAGACTTACTTCTTTCCATCCAAATGCCGAGATCCTCTATTTAGGGGATTTCAACGTACACCACACTGAATGGTTGGGCTCCTCTCACACTGATGCAGACGGGGAGGAGGTTAAAACATTCAGTATTCTCAACGATCTGGAACAGTTAGCTAAGAAACCTGCCCATATCCCAGATCGACCTAACCAATTCTTGAACACGGTTGACTTATGTCTCACCACTACTCCTTCTCGTTATAAATACACTATTTTTCCTCCCATTGGCAACTCTGACCATAATCTTGTAGCTTTTCATTATAATACTTTTCCTCCAGAAGCTCCACCATGCCCTAAACGTAATTTCTGGCACTTTAATCGAGCTAATTGGAGGGCATTGCGTCGTTTTTTTACTAATTACCATTGGAATGAATCTTCCTTTGATTCAGAGGATGCTTGAGTCACCGCTGAAAAGGTAGGGCCCGTAATCGCCGATGGGATGAGCAGATTCATTCAATCTTCCTTCAACCAAATCTT
>JABUQX010117679.1:37500-43003 GCA_015478945.1 Trachelipus rathkii
CAACACCACTTACACTCACCCATAAGGACACTTACACTTACCCATAGAAACTTACACTCACCAACAGACAACAACACACACTCACACCCTCACATAATATATATAATATTATATTATATATAAATATATAGCAATATATATATACTATATAAGTTATTGACAAGCAAAATATATTTTTCTCTTATTATTTTATTCTTTGTCCTAACTTTTACTGCAAACAATACATATATATATATATATTATAAGTAGAGTTAACATTAAATATATACAAAAGAGTAGTTGAAAATCAACTAGAAAGGTTCACACTTGTTGTATATTATTATTAAGGTGTATACAACCTTTAAATAACACTTCCACATACATTTTACAAATGATGTTTATGCCTCTATATTTATTATTAAACTTTAAAATCATTTTACAAATATTCGCCATATTATCAATTTTAATATTATTTGACATATAAATTATCGTATTAATTACCGAATTGAATGTTAGACATATATTTTATTTGAAAGGGATCACCATCTCAAGATATCATAGTATATTACATTCTGGAATCACCTGCATAAATACTTTCTTTCCATTTGACTTGAAATATTTAAAGGAAAGATATAAATGTAATTTCTGTACGTCTAAGAAACTAAGGAGAAAATCAGAATCTGATGATTAGAACGTAGGATATCATCGAGAGATCTAAATAAAGGGAAGGAAGGTTTTTCATTTATAATGCGTATATGTCATTTTCTTCAGTGTGTGATATCCTATATATGTTAAATATAGAACTTATCGTGAGTTAGTTAATTAGATAACATATATGTCTTCTTCAGCCTGCATTAACATCGCCATACGTACCTCTAACATGATATTTTTCACAGACTGGTCGAATATAGCCATGCCAAATTAGAAGTACCAATTATGTTTATATCTCACAGGTATTTCCAAATTTACGGCTGATTCATTATCTCTCCATAGATCTACTTCCAAACTGATTATTTTTGATGTTTTATAAAATGCTAGAGTAAGTTGCTTATCGTCGGTTTCTTCGCACTGGCTAATAACTGTATTTCGGTTCCGAGTTTAAAAGCTAGCACACAGTGGCGTATTTAGAAGTATATATATATTCAAGTAAAGTATCCTTACTACGTCATGATGCGCTGATTTACATAAAAATTATTCCATATTCACAAAGTAATTCAATCTGGACTCATCGAAAATACGCTGTGCAATTATTAAACATGGTGAAAGGGTAGCACACTTGAAAAATTCACATCCCATCGGGTTTTCTTTTTAATATAAGAATAGAAACACCAACATATCCTGGGATCCAATATGAGTTCCACACCACTGGACAACGATACTGCGTAAAATGAGTATAGGTTTTATGCCTGTTAAGGTGAATCATGATGTACACTTAGTCTAATAGTTTTAAAATTATATATACACTTTTATAAGCAAAATCACGAGAAGCTTGCTAACGCACCGCTTAAGCCAAAACGAGTAAATTTAAAAATGAGTTTGGGTCTATAAACACCACCACCACCTGCTCAATGAGAGTAAAATTTTATCAAAAGGCCTAATCTAAGAAGGTAAAGAGGGCATCTAAGGATATTTGTAAAAAATATATATTTTTTCATACCTAAAAACCAAAAAGCGGAAAAAATCATTCTACTGTCACCAATCACAACGAGGACATTATAACTTGAGATAAGGATTATTTCACCTTGGCGTCCACTTCCACACAAGAGGATAACATTGTTCCTTCATATTACCTATTTGCTATAAAGGATCTTAACCTATAATCCAGCAATGTTTTGGAGTTTGGAAATGATATTTTATAAAAATTAACCATAATCATTTATGATTCGATTCGTGTATTACTGGATTACTTTTGACCCAGTTATCCTTACGCCACTAATCAGCCCGGGAAAACAAAAAAGGCATATCCTAAATTTAGGCCTAATTTAGGCCAACGTATTATTTGCACCACATTTTACCAGAAAGAGGTACAGTTGAATATATGAGAAATTCACCTAGAGTAAATACAGATAGGCTTAAATCAGCTCACGGGGGTAACAAATAAGGCTTATCTATAAATTAATACACACAATTTTACAGATGAGAGGTAGTTTCCGTAATTGAGAGGATGCGGTTGTCTTTGATGTTTTTCTCGGTGGATTGTCAAATGTACATAGATAATTAATAAATGCGAGATAAAATCCTGACATATTAATAAGAATATTTTCTAGTTACAATAGAGTCGAAACTAAATAAATGTAAGTGAAGGAAACTAGATTATATATTTAAATAAAAACCTAAAAACAAATATATAAATAAAATACATTGATTATAATAAGCTGAATTAAAAATTTTATTGAGAAAGAATTAAATTATTAATGTTTTATTTTTAAGATTATACTTATTACATGGCTATAGATGATGTAGATTGAGCAGCTAAGTCAATAGAAAAAAACGTGGCATAAACAAAGCTTCAAGCGTGTAGAAGGGTGCAGGGGCTTGCCTTTACTGAATTTATTGAAATTTATTCTTTAAGGTACGTAAATATACGTTTTTAAATAAAAATTTTAATCATCATCACAAAATATTTTAAAACTTATAATTCAGTCAATTTATAAACCAAGTATTAAATCTAAAGTAATTCTAAAGGTTTAAAGGTTTGTTTTTAATAGATCTTAAGAACTTGAAATAATTTTAGTTATAATTGAATGAGTAATATAATGTACGTGTTTAACAGCTTTAAAATGGCTTGAAAAAAAAAACAAAAAAAAATTTATCAGCTTTGCAACCCTGTAATAAGAACGATCACTGCACAATGGCTTTAATAATTAATCCCTTGGTTTTTGTTGTGGACTAAATAGAAAAGGCTATTAACTCTCTCTCCTCTCTTCTCTCTTTCTCTCCTCTCTCTCTCTCTCTCTTCTTCCTCTTCCCTCTCTCGTCTTTTCACCTCTCTTTCTTCTCTCTCATCTCTCTCTCTCTTTAATTTGCATAAAGTTTAAAAAGGCATAAAAGTATTTAAGCGATTACTATTTGAGTACCCAATTAAAATAAAAATTATAAAAATATACAAAATTATAAAAGTATTATTTATAAATTTTAATAAAAGTTTTGATTTTAGTTTCATGGAAAAAATTTAAAAATTTTATATTTCAAACTTCATTAGAGAAAACTAATCCTTCAAATGTCCATACAATATCTGAATCCATTTGCTATACAGACAATTAATATATTAAAATTAATCAAATATAATTTACCATCAATTAATTATTAACTGGAGTTTACGAGGTCTTAAAATTGCTTTAATTAATTATTATAACTTTTCTCTTTCAATAGGAGGGAGGGTTTTTTATCTGAGTACACTTGTCACCTAATCCTACTGTGACCAAGTTATTAGTGTTACTTAAGTACCGATTTTACCGTTAGGTTAGGTTATTTAAGCTCCGAATATTACTGTCAAAATTATTATCATTTAAGTTCCGTATTTACTGTCAATTTGGGTAGTATTTCTCTTTATAGCCGGGAAAAATCGATTTCTTTGTGTCTTTTTTTTTTTTTTTTTTTTTTTTTTTTTTTTTTTTTTTTTTTTTTTTTTTTTTTTTTTTTTTTTTTGAAAAGTCAAAGCTTTTATTCTTGTAAATATTTTTTGCATACTAAGCAAAATATTTACAACAAAGGAAAAAATATTTAAGCAAAACGTAAAAGAAAAAAAAGAGTTTTTTTATTTAATATAATAATATACATCACACATTAAGATCAGCTAATCAATAATTTTTAAGCTTTACTGAAAAGGCCTTGAAATTGGCTGATTTATGGTTAGAAACAAGTTCTTGGTCTGTTTTTCAGGGACCAGGGTTAAGAAATTTCCAAAAAATTATTTATAATTTGGAGAGTATATATATATATGATTTATATATTATATATACTATATATATATATATAATATATATATATATATAATATTATATATATATATATATATATATTATTATATATATATATAATATTCACTTAAAACATACCATCTACGGAATACGACAACAAACAAAAAACAACTAATAAACCTATACATTTTCCTATAATTACAAGTTTAAAAAAAAAAAACTAATTATAAATTTGAAAATTTAATGGGTGGGGATTTTTTTTTTTTCCGATATTTATTTAAAACTTTTTTAATTACGGGTAAGGGATTACCAACAAGAAAAAAAAACATATTTTTTTTTTTTTTTTTTTTTTGGAATATTCGCGATCGAACTTCTCAGAAAAAAAAAATCACTATGTAAAAACGTAGTACTAATAACGAAAAAAAAGAAATTTTTATAAGCATTTCAACATCAATTTATCCATTGACTTAATTTACAGAGACATTCGTGGACTATTTCCTTTGGATCGAAATGGGGCCCTACAAAATATATAACGGATAACTTATTCGTGGCCAATTGAATCGTTTTTTGCCGTCCTGAAAAAACACTCTCTTCAAAAAAGGCAGCAATCCAATTTGCAGGGCAGAAAAACGATTTGAGGATGGTAAAGGATTGTTTTTATATTTAAGTTTTATTTATTTTTTATTAATGTGTTTATTTATTTATTTATTTTATTTTCATTTATAAAAAACTCACCGTCTCTGATTGATAAAAAGGAAAAAAATATCTTATATTATATATTATATATATATATAGTTTATATATATTATTATATATATATATATATATATATATATATTAATATATATATATAATATAATATATAGTAATATATTATTATATATATAGTATATATAGTTTATTATATATTATTTATATATATAGTATATATATATATATATATTATAATTTATATTTATATTATATATATATATATATATTATTAAAATATTTATATATATATAATATATTTTATATATAATATATATATATATATATATATATAATATACTATATATATTATATATATATATATATATATATTATATATATATAAGTATATATATATATAGTGATAAAGTTATGAAGTATTTGATAGGGGCCAGAATAATATACTATTGAATGGTTGGTAATGGGTGGATAGTTGTGATAAAAAAATGATAATATTAAAATTAACATGACGTACAAAAGAATCAATTCACATTTGTGGGTGGTGGCATCCTTATAAAGTATATTATACTACTAATATATATATATATATATATATATATATATATATATATATTATATATATATATATATTATATAAATTATAAGACACGAAGACAGTAGTTGAAGTTCGGCAGGAATGTATGAGGATACACTGTCTGTATGAAGTAATAGTTCCTGTAGAAAATTCAATTGTTTCATGTGAGCCATAAATTTTCTCATGAAATCGTTGTAAGAATCTCTGTGTTTAAGTGCCTGAAAAAGTTCTAAAGGATAAATAGGTGTTTTTCAGTTGCTTCTTGAAAAGGAGAGAATCCAGTGTCATCAGGAATGCAATGAAGACTCAGCATGATGAT
>JABUQX010117680.1:0-12500 GCA_015478945.1 Trachelipus rathkii
CCGAGGAACTACTAAACAACCATCATACTCACGGAGACAGATCTCAGTACACCTGAGACCACAAACTAGTAACAACCAACCACCACACACCAGCTCATATTAGTTACCTACACGTAGTTCTATTTTCCAAATAGATTAAAAACAACTGTAAAATATGATCGACATTGTAAAATCTAACAATATAATGGTAGATTAGTGTTTAATTTCCAAATTTTAGTAAGTTCAAACAGTAAGCGATAAACTCTTTATTATGATCGACAACCATCTTGTTTAACCCTCACTTAAAAACTTGAGATAAAATAAAATATTACAAGAAACATGAGCAACACTTGTTTATTATCCTCATAATATCTTTAGAAATACTAACTCAACATTCTTAGAACATATCTTTATATATTATTAGGTCACAAGATACGATTAATTTATACTTATTCATATCCTAACGAGGTAGTCAATCAATCAAACTATTTCTCAAAAACAATTTCCACCCCCCTCCACTTCCAAAAATATACAGCACTACTGAAAGTAAAGCATTGAATAATTGGGCTTTCAATATGCTCAACCATGTCATTAACAAAAGAAAATATATGCTTGCACAAGGACTCAAGTGATAAATTACAATCTTGTACAAACCGGTGACATATCTCAGTCTCCCACATACAATCCGGTCACAGCTCACAAATTCGCGTCATATCTCTCATCAAACCCCACAAGGCGCCACTTACCCTCTATATGCAACATACCCGCCCCCTAGGTCCATCTTACCCTCCCACTACATACCCCCCATCATACCTCCCCTGCTACCCTGCCCACTTTTCATCCACCGCCACCCCCAGCTGTTCCGTGTGTCTCTCCAATCTCATGCCTCCTGCATAACCACCCCTATCTTAAGGAGCCATACCCCAGGTACTTTTATTCTGCTAACTCACGCGAAAAACACCTATTATTCACTCACTGCCGCCCCTCCTCCTTCGCTCCATCCTCCCCTTCGCAAACTCTCACATCCTTCTCCGGCAATGGCCTCACCTCCTTCCACCGCCAGGCGCACTCCTCGACCCCTCTGGGTATCAACTCCTCACCCATTTACCCCATTACGTGCGGAATTCTTGGCTAGTGATAACCGCCTCTTCTGCATCCCCTGACCCGCTCACCCATCCAACCACATTCGCCCTGTTTGCAATCATCACTGAAATAGCATCCACACTCTATAGTTAAACCCACCTTCTTGTCTCCTATGTTTACCGGACGCTTTCTTACTCTCCCCCTTCTGCCCCTCGAAATTTTTCCCACTTGTCAGTCTTTCTGTTTTCGCCCGGCTTGATGATTCCACCGTTTCCAATCGATAGTACGTACTTTTGCCTATTCAATAATCTGTGGCCCTGATTTGTGGTCTCTACTTTGCTCCTCATAGCCACTCCTTGTTCCTTGACACGAAATATCCTCTTTGTTTTCAATAATGAAGACTGATATATAGACATGAGAGATGAGATAGAAAGATGTGTTAAAAGTATCAGAGTGAGTCTACAGAGTGTAGAATAGGTGATATCTGTAGGGGAATATAGAAGGAGACGATATTAGGTGGTCATGTTGATGTTGATTCATAGTCTGTGATTAGAGGCGGTGAGACGATACGGGCTAAATATGAAAACAATTTACTACTCACTGATATAGTATGAGTATCAGAGAGAGAGTAGATAAGAGCAGTGTAAAAAGAGTGGACGTAGTGTGAGAGTATAAGATTGGATTTGTGGACTTATATTGATTGACATGGAAGTGTATATATTTGACAATAAGATCAAAATATCAGCGTTACCTTCAAGAAGGGTGTATATATCATATTATATACGACAGCAACAACTACTGAGTCTATATGGTTCTCTCGCAGAGCGAGTAATCATAAGAATAGTTGGGTCCACGGCACAGTAGCGGATTAATAGTAAGTATATGCGACATCGACTTCAGTGCTACGTATGTAGTGGATGGCAACGACGTAGTGTGTTAATGATCCATATGTTTGATCAGATAATCAGATAGAGATTGGATATATACCAGAATAGCTAGAGTATACACCTTTTTCTTACGTCAGGGTGATTATGTCCAGGGTGTTGTAGTTTAAGGAGAGATGTATTTACAGGATTGGAATGAGAAGACTGAGTAATGCTGGTGATGTAGATACAGAAGATAAAGGTAGAGGAGTAAGGCTGTGAAAGATGAAGAAGGTTGGAAAGAAATGGTGTGGGAGTGGTAAAGAGATGATGACGGGAGAATGTTAATGTGTAACGAATTTACCTACGTGGTATTTCGAGAGTATATAGACTATATTATAGGAGAGATTAATATTTTTGGTCTGCAGTCATTAAGTGAGATATTATCACTGGGTGAAACAGTTAGAGTAAGTGGTATGTTAGATAACGAGAGTACATATAATTAGTAGGATTATTATACGTACGATAGATGCACGTGTACAGACTCCCGTTAAGGACTGCTTTTTCGGGGTCTAGGTGTTGTCTCGTGTAATTGTCAATGCCATATGTTCTTACGACCCTCCTTTTGTGTTCCCATTTCAAGTTTTCTTTCCCCCCCTTATATTTGCCACCTACCACTCTTCCGTACCGTTTTTATCCTCACGGCACCACTACACATCACCGCTTGGTCATTACCACCCACTCCGCCTTCCGTTCTCTATGCATCCTTTCTTCTACCTCAACTCCCCACTGCCTTATGTCCCTGTTTCGTCTTAATATATACTTTTTTCCTATCTGCGTTGCTGTTATGCCTACTTTAAGCACTGACACGAGTTTTGACGGTGCAGCTACTGTCGTCTTCTCATTTCATACCTCCATTATGTGGGCACACCTTCTGCTCGTGTTTTCCTTTACTCACTTTTTTCTACACCGTGTACTCGTTTACACTCACCTCCTTCTTTTTACCCCTACATTTTTATTCTGTTCATCATGTGTCAGTTAATTGGTCAGTCTTCTCTTCCCTAAGTAAGACACTGATCTACTTACAAGCCCTATATATAATATATATATCTCTACTACTATCATATATATATATTCTACTTTTCTTTATCTCATCTATTCTCTTCTCTCTATATCTCTCATATCTCTCTTAGGATATGAGAGTTTGGACGGGAGAGATGATAGATGACTCAGAAGTGGAAATCATCTTCATCACGAAGAGGGGGAGTGTGTGGAGTGGACTCGATTAGAGGATCGAGAAGGATGGGAGAGCAGGAGGAGATTGAGAGGTTGAGCAGGGATACGTAGTGAATACATTGAAGTAGGATTAGTAGGATATGAGTTAAGGCAGGGATGAGGTGAGCGTGCGGACAGGTAATTAAGAGTGAAAACGAGTGATGGACAGGAGAAGAGTAACTGCAGTGAGAGGAGATAATTATGGATCTGTAGATAGAGATTTGGAGTAGGAGAGTGCTGTTTATTAATAAGGGTATTAACGAAAGGACGGAGTATATGAGTAGTTGAAAGGAGATTAGAGAGGAGGTAGTCTGTAACGGAGTGTGGAGACCATGAACTACCTAGAGAAGAGTTGATGAGTCTGTGGTGACGATATATATTCCATTAGAGGACATATTGAAGATGGTTACCCGACGTATTGAGGTTCAGAGGAGGTGGATAGTTAGCTCTATGTTAGGTATATTTTGATATAAGTTAATATATGTAGATGCTCCAGGGCTGTTTTTGATCAATTTCATTTTCTACACTATGGTAAGGGTGAGTGGGAAGAGTAGGTGTGTTTGTAGATAGCTACTTTATGCGAGACATAAAGATGCAGAGACATAGTTATGATAATTATGCATCATAGGATGTGCGATCAATTTAAGCAGGTTATGGAGAGAAGATATGGAGGATGAGTTGCAGGTGCTAGGGACAGTATGCCTTGGATTCTGAGATGATGATCCAGAGACTGCATAATACATGGATCCATATATGAGACGGAGAGACTTAGAGTTGAACAGATGAAGCGAAGAGCGATATTAGAGAGGTAGATAATATCAGCTCGCATTGACTTAGAGAGCTAAGTGCAGACGCTACGGTCGAGAACTAGATCGTAGCCGCCTCATGACTTAATAGTTTTCTTTCGCCAGCTCCGGCGCACATTGCTTTATTTCGCTCACTCCTTCAGCTATTTCTGATTTATCAACTTCTCCCCGCTCTCTACCATGCCTGTGTCCCAGATCGGGCCTGCGCCACCTCGCCCATCCTTCTCTTCACATACGCTCCGATCTTTCCTACAGTTCTTTTCCACCCTGTGTTTTGCACGACCTCCGTGCCAGCAGTTCCCGATACCCGCCGCATGACCCGGGACCTTTCTACGACTCACTGAATTGGGAACCCTTTGTCCGCGCGGTGATCTTTCGCTTCTCGTAGACTGCCAGGCACAACCGCCTATTTTCGCCACGCACCACACCTGAGCGCTCGCTACCCCTCGCAGGTTAGGGCCGAACTTGGACCCTTCGTCTTGGCCCCGCTTTAATTATTCCCATAGGGCATTTTGAGTTGTTCGCACAGTAATACACGGTTTGATTCATATCATTACACTGCATGCCCTATGTACTTTTGCCAGGTTTGCGCCGGGTCCCTATTAAGGACAGCATTTTTCCTCTTACTAACGTTAAGTTTCTTTCCACCTCCTTTTTACCCGCTCTCCTGTAATCCCTCTGCCTTTATGTTTGTCCTGTGTTTGCCCCCAATAATCGTGCAACCTCCTCTTTTATAAACTTATCTGCCCTCTATACTCTTGGCAGCGCAGCGTTTTATCTCCGCTCCTTCTCTAGACATTGCTTCTTATTATTCTTAATTCTCATCTTCTTCATTAATTTCACTTCTTATTCTTCTTCACTTTCATTCTTCATTTTCTATTCTTTAATTTTAATTTATTCTTTAATTCCATCTTCTAATTTCTTAATCTTATTATTATTTACATTTATATTCTATTCTTTTATCTTCTTCTTCATTGCAACTTATTTCTTCTTACTTCTCTCAGTACGTCTACGGGTTGCTACTGGCCAGTACCTGCATCCCGCCGTTGCACCTGTTTGACCCGCCCACTTTTGCCCCTCCCTTAGTTTTTCAGTTGAAGTGTCACGGTTCGGGTTTTCCTAAGTCGGTGCCCGCCCTCCGATCTGTAGCGAACGTGGTATCGGCATTTTATTGTCACTGACCTCCCGTTTTGCACCCGGCTTTTTGGTTCCTGGCGGCTTTCACATGCTCGGCGACTCCTTTTTCTGTTCCCATTCCACCTTTTTCGATGCTTTTTTTTCCCTCCTACTCGTATGTTTCCCTTACGCGTTTCTCCTTGTTCTAGGTTGCCTTTTATAACCGTCACTCTATTCGACCCCCCATCCTTCACCATTCCTTTCCACCTTCTAACCCTCTCTATCGTTGTCGTAATCTTCAGGCCTCGCGTCTACCTCCTGCCTGCCTTTTCCTTTTCTTGCGCCTCTTACTCTTCACCCGGGTTCGCCTTTCGTCCCGTGTATAATTTGTCCGCTAGGGCGCTTGTTGGAGTGCCCACCTCGTCTCGTCTAAGCGCGTTCCGTAACTACCTTCGGGACCCTTTATTCGGCCGGTTCGATCCGTTCCCCGTGATCGCTCTTATTCCGCGTATAGTGCCAGTTTTCGGCGACGTCTGGCGCCTCCTGTCGTGCGATCACCTCCACGCCTCTCGGCTGACCTCTAACTCTACTTGTCATGATTTTCTTTGGCCTCTCTTTTTCCCTGTCCCAGTTCCCAACACGACCCGACCTAGCCGCCGCTTTCCCATCGCTCTGGGTCATCCCCGATCTCTCTTGCTTGGCCTCTTTATGTATCTAATGCTCCGTTACTGCCTTGCTCGTCCGCAGCCCCCACTTTATTGGAGGGCTACCTTCCGTTATTTGGGGACTACCCATATGCGTTCGTGATTCCACCCACCTCCGCCCCGGCCTTTTCCGCCTTCCCTTCGGTCTCCGCCACCTTTTCTGAAAACACTCTCACCTTCCCCTCAGACTGTGCACACCGGCATGTTTGCACACCGCCGCTGGTTGCTTGCCTTCGAGAATGATAAATTTGTTCAGTTTCGCTGCCGTTTGTGCCCTCGCACTCTACTATTATATTTAATTCTTTTTTACTTCTTCTTATTATTATTCTTTTCTCTCTTATTACTTTTCATGTAATCATTTTTATTTTTTTAAAATATATATATAAGAAATTTTACTTTTCGTATATATATTCTTTATTAAGCCATCTTTTCCGCGCTTATGTGCAATTCTGCACAACCCTATTGGTTTTCTTTCAGGCGTTGCATGCTTCACACCTCATAGTTTCTATACACATTCGAGGTTGCTCGTTTCTTTTCCCTTCTTTCGACCGCGCTTCTTCCCTCACCTTTCACCCGCTTTGGCCGCCCAGCTAATGCACTACTTCCGGTCCTGAGCCACTACTACCCACATATGTGGTGCTTCCTTTGCTAGTTGTTTAAGTGTGCATATTTCCACACCCACCGGTATTGTTTAGAGCGTGGTAGTTTAATCTGATCCTGTCCGTTGTTCTGCTTACCTGCCCCGCATTGGCACATCCCAATTTTGCCCTAACGAATCAATTACTTTCTGAGTCTATTCCTCTTAGAGAAAATCTATATTAATCGATCTATACTCTCTCTCGTAGTGAAATTCTCTGCTTCTAATCTTTTTCTCTCTTATTTCGTAAAATTAATCTCTGGAATCATCTCTCAAAGCCACTATCGCTTAGTTGATTATAATTAAAATTTAATTTATTCTTATCTCTTTCAACCTATTTTTCAGTCTATCTCTCTCGCTCTATCTTTATCACCTATCTTCATGTGCTACAATAATACTATACAATCATTTTGTAATATATCAATTAATCTTCAATAAAGTCTTTGAACATCGATTTCTCTCGCATCCGATAACTTAATGGATCTATTCTTAATATATCATATGGCTGATCTCCTATTTCTCTTTCTTAGGTTACTGGATCTATCTTTTCACCCTGGCCCCCATTTGGGGGCGGGCCCACACTTTGCAGGGTCTATATATATAATGTTGTAAATCCCATTGCGCACCAGCGCTCAATGGCTTGCCTTCTTTTGCGCTAAGGGTGGCTCCACCTAATTCCTAATATCTGTTGAGTTGTACGTCCTTCCCGCCACCCAATTCACGCACCATGATCTCGTCCATTAGTTTCATGCGTACGTCCACTCACCGAAAGTTCTCTAGGTCCACCCACCTTCCGAGTCCATAATCCCTTACCTGATTGCTTAACCTGCTGTTTATGACTTGTTTCTGTGTGCATGCCTGTGGAACACTCCGTTGAGGCTCACAAGTCGTCTGGCTCCTCTGTGTGTGGTCTCCCATAACGCTCCGTTGTTCATTTTTCTTCCCTCCCTTGATCAATCTTACTGGCCGTCTCCCTTGTTCATCCCTCTACATCTAGCATTTACTCCTGACTCTGGCGCAGTGCCTTTTCTGCTCATCTTACGCCTTCCATTTTTTGACCGTTGACGCTTAATATTTTTACGAGTTCTCACCATCCATAGTTTGGCCGATTTTTTAGGATACCCCCCAGAATTCTGTGCACACACCCACACCCCTCATTTTCCGAGCCGCTGCTTCCTCTCCGTCATGGCCTTTCTGCCCTGTCCTCCTTGATGCTTTTATCGCCTTTGAGAGGCGCTAAGACGATATCACGCTTTGATTTCTCTCACTCTCTGCACTTGGCCACCTCTTGCACAACTCTAACTTTAATGATCCCATTTCACACTCTTGTCTATAGACCATACCTATTGTCTTCATCTCACAGTACTAGGTTGCTGTGGCGGGTTGGACCTAATTTTTTCCCCTGTCCCCGTGTTCGTTCCATGCATATTATGCCTGCCAGACCTCCACGTTTCCCATAATATAATTACACTAACTGATTCATACCTTTTTTCCACGTAGTTTCTAAACGCTAACTTACTGCCCCCAAGCCGTTGAACCACGGGCTCCTTCGTAACTATCCGCTTTTCTCCCCCTACGCTGTTGCCCCTTTTCCCATCTCGCCTCTGCCCACTGGTGTTCATTATATCTCAGCTTCTGCAAGATCTTTCTTCTATTTCCTACTTTTTCCCCCCCCCTTTTTTTTAAGTATTGTTGGTGAACCTATTGGCAATCGGTTGGATTGTTATTATTATTTATATTATATCATTATTTTTCTTATATTAACACAATAGTAGAAAGATTGACTCGCATTTGTGTTAGTATTTTAGGTACGTTTTCGACCTCAGCGTCCGGGACTGTTGCTCAGTATCCTCGAGTTCTTCTTTTTCCGAATGCACATATCTGAAGCAGTCTCCCTCTCTTGTCCGCCCCACAGTATAATTATGTACCATTCCGTTGAAGCACCGTTTCTTTTCACTTCGAATCTAGATTGCTCCAGCTCCGAGATCTTGCTTGGACTTTCCATTCGGTACTCTCACCTTGCTCTTTCAATAGGGAACAGCACACTATTGCATCGAGTTTTCTGCCGGACTCCTTTTTCTTCCTATGCTCTCCCCATCACACTCTTAGCCTGTGTGCACCATCCACATCCTGGCTCATTTTTTCAATCGCCACTGCCTCTGTCTGGGAGGGACTCGTCGCGTGCTGTACTGGTCGCCTTGCTGCTTCCCTCCGGACTTCCTCAACCTTTACGTTTCTTGTAACCGAACTTGATACCCTTTCACCTCACCACCATCACCAAGTCCTGTGGTTGCTTTTTGCTCTCGGCCCTCCCCTCGGCACCACCACCTTTTCACCCTTTCTTCGTCCCTTTTTCTCCCTGCCGTCGCTTTCGCCCCCGTTTTCCCGCCTTCTGGGCGCCCTCGGCTTCTTTGGTCTCCGCGTTTCCTTCACATACTGCACACGATTCTGCTTGCTTCGCAGTTCAGGGTGATACAATTTCTTCTTTGTTCCCTTGGCCTTCCACCAGCTGGTGCCCCATCACCTTGGGGTTACTTCCCACCACGGCATCTTGCGTGAAGATGTACTTAATAAGTGTTCTGCATAGCACACCCCACTCCCGTACTAACATCTACCGGTACGCCCCTTCCCACCGCCATCACCGCTATTACTGTACTCTGCATTACGAGGCTATTTGCATATCAGAGTATCTGGCACCACCCTAAAGTATGCTCCAACCCCGCGCCACTCTGGACCCACTACTGTCCTTTCTGACCATCCAAGCCCCCGCTACTCCTCTACAATTCGCTCATCATCTTGGGCAGCCACCACCACCACTGTTTTTTTGTGTTGGATCCATGACCATCCTTATATATACATATAAATATTCTACCAATTATCTCTATACATATACTATATCTATATCTCTTTATTCTATATTCTTATATATAGCAGTGTATCATCTCTTACGTTCTCGAGATCTTTTTACCTCACTCATGTTCGTTCTCACGATAACTATTTTAATCTCACTCTTTAATTCTCAAAAACTATATATTTATTATCTTTCCATTCTATATATCTCTAATATCTCTATCATCTATCTTCTATCTCTCTATCACACTCTATTATCATACTAGTATATCTCTTCTCCTATCCTTCTATATTACTCCGGCTTCACCACCCCGCTGAACTTTTTTTGACGCTCTCACATTTTTTTGCTGGGCTTCGAGCTTTTCAACACATTTCCTTTTTCTACTATACCTCCAACTTTGTCTACCCCTGCCACTTTCAGCAGCACTATTCTATCAATCAGTGACCTGCACAGGAGCAACCTGTTTGAAGTTCCCGCGAACGGACTTTCTGTCGCTTTTTATCGGAACGTTGACCGCCTTTACACAGCGCAATAATCTTCGCGGCGCGCATCCGCCCGTGCCCTACATCCGAGACTTTCGGCTTGCACACCCTTACTATGTGCCATGCACAGGCCGGTTTTCCATGTATGGTTTCATTTGTCAGTACGACCCAGTCAACTCAGTTTCTCTCTGTCATTTGCTGTGAATTCAACCCGTGCTAGTCTCCACCTTCGACCCACTTTTTAATTGTTCCAGGACAGACATCACGAACTTTAGTTAATTTTACAGCTATAGGCGCCGCTGCCTATTGTTCTTTACATTCTACCACCTCCCACCTATCCATGCGCAGTGTATTTGATTCGCCTTCAGACAGCCCTTAATTTCGCTGTTAGCATCGGCGTTAAACCATAGATTCCTCTCATTCAGCATTGTTCCACCTATCGCCCTGTTTTTGCCATCTGCTCCTCCAGCCTCTCTGTTCTCGAACTATTTCTTTTCATCTTTCTATTCTACAGTTTTTCCATCTTACTTCTTACTTGTATGTTCTATTTAAATTTATTGTTTGATGTACTTTGTACGGTTCACTACCATCTCATTACTCCCATTATATTTGCAAAGGTAGTGTGTAAACTCTTTGTACTATTTCTAGACTTCTTCTGCCATCACTCGCATTTGTATCCCCTTTCACTCTTTTTGAGAGCAGTTGACATCTTACTGTACTTATTCTCTGTATTTTCTGTTATTAAACTGGAACAACTGACGAATTGCCTACTGTGCGTCAATCTACTCGTCCCATTCTCTGTTTATTCTTTTTCACATGATAAAACTTTATTTAATTTATCTAACATCCCATTCCGTTGTTCGAGAAACACGTGTTGCAACATGTTCACGCTCCCACTCCTTAACTCCTTTTGTCCCTGTGTTACTACTTTTCACAATCATTGTCTCTTCACTTTCATTTACACGCAGGTCAACCTACTTGCTCTGAGGAGTCACCTTTTGGCTTGTTTATGAGAATTTTGTCTCAGTTCGTGCTCATTTAAAATCTTTACTCACTACTAGTAAATTGGTTCTAGACACATCCAAATAAGCTCTTCCATAAACTCTTCTACTTTGACAGACCTTCCCCACTTCATATATTTGTTACATTTCTCCGGGCGACGACAGCCTCACAACGACGACTTGAGAGGTCTAATGTCCGTGTTTCTCTATTGTAACTCAGCTAACCTCTAATTAATCCTCGGAGGTGCCACATCATTAATTGTCTCATCCTTTATAATCATATAAGTCCCCCTCATTTCCACTGTATCCTTGTTTGATGACGCGTGTATTGCTTTTAATGCGCCCTCCACACAGCCGGTTACTCAAGGGCTCTCGTCTGGAGCACGCACTCCCACCTCTCTCTTTGAACATTGCCAAACTTACTTTCGTGGTAACCATTAAGTATTTCCCTTGACACTTCACTGGTCGCCACATAGCCTTTTTTTTCCTCCTTAGACCCACTTATCCTTCTCTGATCACAGCCTTTTATTACACGCTTTCCCAACTCTAAGCTTCCATAGATTTTTCTCTCTCCGTCCAAGTTTTTGAGACCTCAGAATTTTGCTTCTTTTGCCCATCTCCTACGGTTTTCACCTTTCCCCTTATCGCCAGCATTTTCTTATTTCCAACACATGCCCTTCCTTACTCCATATCATCCACTATATTCCCCCCTACTATTAAGCATTATCTCTCAGACAATAATCATCACATTGCCTCTACACTTTTCCTCCCCCCAAGCCTCTATCACCGCGTTGCTTTTGTCTTTTCTTTTCTCGTTTTCAGGTCTGCCTTTCCCTGCACTCTAATCGCGACTATACCCACCTGTCGATCCATCACCTGCATTTTTTGTACTCCATTCTAGAATCTGGAGTTTCACAGCACTCTGTCCTGATGGCGGGCCCCTTCTCGTCATTCCTGCCAGCTCATATTGGATCAAATCAGTTTCAGCATTGGAGGAATGCGGACATGAACGTTTTCCCACACAGTGCGCCACTCACATTTCTTTTCTAACAGTCCTACAGCTCGGTCATTCAACGTTCTCCTCTTTCACTATTTCCGCACAGCTTGATTATTTTCCCGCACCGTTTTTTGCACTCTCCATTTATGACGTCACCCGCCCCGCTCCCATTCCAAAGCGCCGAGCCTTTTCCCTACACTTCCTTAAGTCTTTCGTGAAATTTTCTGGGCACCCGGTACTGCTGCCTCACCTCTGACCTTCCTTTTCTCCCTTATTGTTTACACATTCTTTCTAATACCATTTTATCACTGTGGAGTACGGTGCCGCACCCGTTCTCTATTTTATTTTCCCACCCATCAGTTAAGTTACGCGGAGACGTTCCTTTGACTATTAAACTTTCCCCTTCCCGCCTGCAACATGACGTTTATTCTCCATGTAATTGTGCAACACATCCGCACACGAGAATGCGCTCTCAATTGCAGGGAACAGTATTGGGCCCCGTGGGGGGCATGTTTTTTTTTTTGGGGGGGGGGGACCAACCATATATCTCATACCACACTAGCACTATTTTTCATAAGTCCAAGTTGTCCGCTTATCTTCTCCCTCCCTCGAACGTTTCATTTCCTCGCACGACCTAATCGTCCCCTTCCTTTCTTTGTTCATACGTTTCTTATCCTATCATCATCTTGCCATTTCACAATCGTTT
>JABUQX010117681.1:0-12500 GCA_015478945.1 Trachelipus rathkii
AGCTCGATGTCTTTTTTTTTTAATTAGCAGCCTGGCTGTTCTAGTAGGAATATTGTTTTAAAAAACCGACGCTACACTGTGTGCCTCTATAACGCTAACATGATAGTAGGGGTGCGCTCAAGCAATAAGAAAACGACTCCTCCCAGGAGTATCGAGATCATTTTAAATCCCGTAGTTAGAATTAAGTAGTGGTTCGAACGTTTCTAAAAAATAGTCATCTGTGATTGGTTAACTTTGAAATGCACGTCTCTAATATGTGGATGGAATATAATCTCGATGACGACAAAATTTCCGACTCTCATATCAAATCCATTTCGCTCTATCGCTCGCAATGTTTGAACGAAGCTAACTGAAACAACGTAACGCAGGCCAATTCCTTTTTTGCGAGACAAAACTTGTAATACAGACTAAAAGCTTATTCTTTGGAGCCAGGACTATATTTCTGTGTTTCTGTCAAAAAAGGCAAATATACAAAGAAACTTAAACAACAAAGAAGAATCAAAATTCAGTGGCCATTAAATAATTGAAAATAAAAGGCAAAATGACATCAACCACCCTTTTTACACCAGTGTACTAAAGTCAGACCTAAGAGATCATAAGAACTCTAAGGAAAATATATAATGAAGCATAGAAAAAATAGGGTAGTGTTATGGTAGCTATAGATTGAAAAGAAGCATTACACAATATTGTATTTAAAAGAGCTATAAAATTTTAATTTACAAAAAAGTGAATAAAATTATGTAGTTTTAATTTAGATCTTAAATATTTTAATGTTACTGAGACTTATGTATAATAAAGCTCGGGTGAGGAGGGGAGAGCAAGTTTGGCTATTTTGTCTTTTTTTTTTAGAGGATAAGCATCGATGTATTTTTATAAAAATCACAGGAAAACTAAAAATATAAATAGAGAATAAAATAACAAAACGTGTTGTCGAGAGTCCTTTAGGGTGAAACTTGCTGTAAATAGGTTACTGGAGTTAAGGATTGAGATTTATAGTATTTATTTATTTAATAATTAGTTAGATCATTAGTATTATATATAAATATACTATTATAAAAATATATTATAGTGTTATATATTATATAGTAATATATATATATATATGGAATACTATATATATACTTATATATGATATTTATATATATATATTAATATTGTATATTAATTATATAATACTATAATAGAATAAAACTTAAGAATAAATTAGCAGGATCATCTCTAAAGGAAAATAATAGTTAATAGGGTTATGTATATGTGCCAGGAAGTGCCTACTCCTGATTTTGTATAGAAAATCACAGGGTATAAGGATATTACTAGGAAAAAATAATAATAGAGAATAATGAATAAAATAGACTACAGCACAAAATGTCACTCTTACAGGTCATTCTCAAGTTGTTAAAGCACTTGCAAGAACTTTTCATTTTTGATCCATCAAGGTTAGGTCTCATTCAGGCCCTCTAGTTTTCAGGTTATGATAAGATTTTTTAGGTATACACAGAGAAAATCTATGTACAACTTAACAAATCTTAATAACCTGAAACTAGGATGACCCTAAAGGAGCGATGAGGCCCACTATAATTGCTATTTGTAAGAAAGCTATGGGAAAATTTTAAACTGTATTGAGTCTCATATACTTTTCCTAAAAGACTTAGATCATAATTTTCCGTTTTTTGTAAGCTGTCATTTAGTTATTTTTTTAGTGAGTAATAATTATTATATATAAGTGGTATAGGTAGTAGTAATAATATTAAAATAGTAATATATATATTATTATATAATAAGTATACTAATAATTTATATACTACACAATATTATTAGGACAATTATTGTATATATATAATGAGTATATATATTTTATATAATATATAGTGATGATATGATATAATTATCTATCTGAAAACTATTGCATAGGTCTATCTAATTAATATTTATACTAGGCCATGCTGATATGCCCATATTTATTTCATTTTATTATATATCCTGATAATATATTATATTATATATATAATAATATAATAATAGCTATATAGAAAAATCCTAATGAGAGTTTTAACTCAACCTTTGAGAGGGTGTGTAGACTTTTATTTCTTAACGAAAGCATACGATTTCGTTATTCAATTATTCTTTATTATTATATATTATTATATTATTATTATTATTAATCTATTATATTTTAGAGTATAATCCGTGTATTTTTTATAAAAAAATCAGGGGTGACAGACCGCCAAATGCAATAGGCAACTTAATTGAAAAAAAAAATGTAATGAAGCATGATTGCAAAATAAATTCCAGAAATCAGTTAAGCCTTTAAGGGACAACATTTATTGCCTCTCAGTTAAAAATTTTCCATAGGCTTTATAAAAAATAAATTCTTTTTTTTTTTTTTTAGTGGGTCCTCATGCTCAAGGTGTTAGGGCAGAGGCCATCCTAGTCTTCGTGAGAGTGAGTATTTGTTAAGTAATGCATAATCCTAGTTTGGAGGCAGAAGTCTGGCAACACCACCAATTTTTATAAAAATCATAGCATGAATTCTAAACGAGTTGTGATGAAGCATAAAAAAAAAAAAAAAGACGTCTTTAGGTAAAAAAAGTTACTCACAATGTATTGAATAATCCTATAGGGTTTTTGAATTTGAATTAATTAGAAATATTTCATTTTACAGATACATTATTGAAATGGAGTACTTAATTGATTTTTTGTGATTATTATTATTTATTTTTTGAAATTTTTTTAAAAAATATATGGTAGCTTCATAAGCTCTTTCAGAAGTTTGTTAATAAAGACAAAACTTTAAATGGCTGTTAGTGAGGAAACTTCAGTAACAAAAGAAAAGTATGATTATGAATGGGATGTTTATTCTCTATGTTATAAGCCAGACTCAAAATATGGCATGATAGTCCTAAACACAGGTTTAAGCCAGGATGGAGATAAGAAGCACTTTATTGACATGTGGATAAAAGGTAATGAAAGTTTTTATTTTTAAAAAATTTTTGACCAGCAAACCCTTTTGAGGCATATGGTGTGATGAATTTTCACACCTAGTCTGAGGTACCTAGGCCCACTCTTTTTATATTGAAAACTTCATTTTTGGTTTTGGGTTTGATACCATTTTTGAAATGTAGGTGTTGAATGGCTAATAGTTAATAAAATGTTGATCAACATGGCTCCATTATGCTGCAAATATACTTCAAAATCTATTCTTTGATTTTCTGAAAAATTTAACAAAACACTATATATAAATGTATTATTATGAAACAAAACATTTTTATTTTATTTATTTTTTTCTGCAAAGTCTCGAAAACTTTTGATCACTGTTTAATTACGTCATAAATATTTACCTTATTTTCTGTAAAATTAAAGCAGTTATAGTTGCCAGATTTGTTAAAGATAAGACATACTGTGTACAGATAATGCATCGTTGTAATATTATATCCAAGACGAAAATGAATGACACTCGAACATTTGTCTACAGATATCTGACTCCTATCTCCCCCGACCCATGAATGGTAGAAAAATTAATATTATATTTATATGTCGATAACATCTTTTTTATATATATTATATAAAAATATATATATATATATATATATATATATATATATATATATATATATATATATATATATATATATATATATATATATATATATATATATACACCTCATATAACTATATATATTATTATATAATATAGATTTAATGAGTGTGTGCCATGTAAGTTCTCCTAAATGTATAATACTATATATATATAATATAATTAAATATACGTATATATATATATAATATATATATATATATATATATATATTATATATATATATTATATTATATATATAGTATATTATTAATACTATATATATATTTATATATCTAGTTATTCTTATGCTGTATGTAATATATTATATATATAATATATTACAGTATATAATATATATATTTATATATATATATATATTATATATAGCTATATATATATATATAATATATTATATATATATATAATCATAATATATAGTTATATATTATACATATACAGAGATGGGCATCGTTACATGAATTTGGTTAGCGTTACCGTTACTCGTTACTATTGAGAGAAAAGAGGTAGGTACCGTTTACCATCGTTATCATTTTAATATACTTTGAAGCGTTACCGTTACTAGACTTATCGTTACATTGTGAACTTGATTCATTCCGTACAACTGTGAAACGCGGTTACTGTTTCGGTTCCAGGTTTCGGGTTAATTAATAAGTTTAAGTAAGTTTGTGGTCAAAGTGATCATAAGTAACATCTATTACTATTCAAAGTTTAAATCATCACACCATCAAATTTCTATTTAAACTTTTCCTCAAAAATAACAATTTACATTATTATCATTGACCAACAATAGAAAATATACAATTTTTATAAATTTTTTATCTATTTTAAGTTTTATTATTTAAATAATAATGTGCAATAAATAAATATAATTTTAATGGATTTAAGTAGTACCAAAGTTTATCCTATTATTTAATAATTTTTTTATAATTTTATTGATTTTATTAATGAACGTAGAAGATTAAAAAATACTCAAAATTGTGCGTCACTTTGAAGCCTAGCTAGCCGATCTTCTTTCAACGTCTCTTTAACAAAAAAAGCTTTTCTGTAAAAATATTAAGAGTAGATGTGTTTAATATTAATAATGATATAAATATATAATAATAAAATTGGCAGTAATAATGGATTATAAATTTATAATAATAATAATAATAATAATAATAATAATAATGATCCTATTAGTGTAATCAAGAAGTCTAACTGCATAAATGAAATTGGTTTTAAAATAACCATTTGAATATAAAGAAAATTACAAAAGAAAGATTGTTTTATTTATATAACTAAAATTAATAACATTACAAATATGAAGAATTATCTTTAAGAATGACTACCTTTCAATCATATTATCAGATAGCTTGGATCTCTTGGGAGAGTGAATGTGAACCGCAAAGCTGAATAACCTTTCTACAGGGGCCGCATGAAGGTAGTGAGTTGTAGTGCAAAAAGACTTTTTTAAAACAGGGATACCTATTAAGTGACTCTAAGGGATCTGTCGTTACCCGTAAGGTATTTAAGCACTTCTATTTCTAGTTCATCTTTATTTTAATAACGCGGGTGATGTAGATGCCAAACTCTAGTATTAAAAAAAGTCATCTGCACTGCTACCTCCATTAAATATCCTTACATTCTTAAATGCTAAACAACCTGCATAGTACTTGAACCTTATTTCTGACAGACACGATTAGCATTTCCTGATAATTTTTCCTATTTTCGTCGGTATTATATTGGGGGTTTAATGGCGAGCCATTTTGATTTTGTGGTTAGGATTAGAAATAGATGCCAGAAATGCGGTGTTGGCCCGAATAATGCAACTAAAGAAACTCCCGAAATCTATTCTCAACCTGAAGCTAATGCTGTAAGAAGAGGAATGAACATGTCCAGTCTAAGTAGAGATGTATTTAAGCGATTAAATTTTTTTCAATCACTTGTTAATGTTGGAAGCAAAGTTCATTAAAAACAGATTTAATCAGCCGTTAGCCTCATCTAATGCAACAGCACAATTGATGGAAATACTTAAAATGTACCTTCAAGAAATTCAATTCAATGTCTTTGAAGCATGGGAGTGGCTGGATAAAAAAATGGAAAAGCAAAAGTTGAAGACTTGGAACTTACTGGTCATTAAAGAAAGCCAATCCCTTTTTTTCCTCAAATTAAAAACCTGTCTTAATTGAACTGGTGCTACCGTGTTTAACAAGTACCAATTGAAAGGTCTTTTTAGCACTCTTTGAAGAAGTAAATGACTTGGCTAGAGAAACACAATTAAACGAAGGACATGGCTTAATAGGACCTATGTAAGGATGAGTATTCATGAGAAGTATTAGTAAATATAAAAATAAATAATTGGAAACAAATGTAATTGCGGAATTCGCTGAAAATCCAGGTCGTCTAATGCTAGTTTAGTATTTAATATTAGTTACCACTCCGGACTCAATACTCGCCAACCCACATAAATATTACTGAACCTTTTCTAATAGATTTTTTTATTTATATACACCTATAACATAAAATTTTTTATTTAAAACTGTTGTAGATTTTGTTATTTTTATTTATTTTATAACCGAAATAGACTTTTTTTATTATATTTTTTTATAGTCTTGAAAGGAAAAATGCTGAGTTTAAACCAACCCCGCCGTCTATTGATCAGGTGACAGGGATCGGACATAAATCACTCAGACCTTTGCAGCTTCACTAAGGTCAAATCCTGCGTACACACAAGCAAACACATACACACACACACACACACACACACACACATTATATACTATATATCACTATATATATATGATATAATATATAATAATATATAGTATTATATATAATATAATATATATACTTATTATATATATATATTATATATATTAATATAAGTAGGGTATATATATATAACTACTCAACCTTTTGCTCCCCCTGCAGTGTTTTTAATTCAGACGTTTTTTCCGGGGGGGATTGTAAACACTAATACATCCGGGGGAGTGGAAATATAATTTGTAATATATTATATATATATATCGTATACATATATTATATATATATATATATATAATATATATATATATTATATATTTATATATATATATAATATATATAATATATAAGTATATATATATATATATATATATATATATATATAATATATATAGTATAATATATAACCGCCGTTATAGGATTATTAGTTTGCAGGTTATTGCAATTCTTTTATATATATGATATATATATGATATATATATATATATTAATAATCTAATAAATATATTAGTATATGTATTAAATTAGTATATATATATAATATATATATAGTATAGATATATAATATATATATTATATATACTATATATATACTATATTATATATACTATATTATATAAATGTGTTACTTCATATTTTAAACAAGACGAATGCGTCTTGCCTTTTTGGAAGCATAGTTGTCGATCACTTGATCAATATCATCGCCTTCAATGGACACTTTTACACAGGAATGTAAAGTTTTCCTTGTCCATAACGATTCTGAGATTTGGTTCAATTAGTCTATTCATATTGATGCTGAAAGAATTTCGTTCTATCAACTGGACAGTTGAAATAGGTACACATAATATAATTTCCAACATTTTTTTTTTAAAAGATTTCATACGATCGCAGCACTTTTAAATATTAAAAGAATGTAAATATTTAATTTGAGTATCGTTTAACTTATTGCGGGCAACATGAGTGAAAGATTTAAAAATCTGACAAAGTGGCCTCAATTTCATTAATTTCCAAACAGATCGTCAAAGTTCTCTAGCATTCTTTTCATAATCTATTTGAACAATTCTGTTGCAGTTTCAAACATTATGCATCATAGCTTGTATTAATCTTACAGGCTTTATTCATTAAATCTTTGTTTCATTTTCGTTTGCTACTTCTTCTACAAATCTCTGCAATTTTTTAAACTAATTTTTTTGTAACAAATAAAATGCTTGTTTAAAATCACAAACAATTCTCAAGCTTTAATTTTCATATGCAGTTCATATTATCTTCATTTCAATACCACATAACTTCATGGTTGTTTCTAAATGACCAACTGTTCCAAAAATAAGCTGGTGAAGAGATGAAAGTTTAAGAGTTTCGTTTTAGAGAACCTTACTTAAATTTGACAAGGCACTCAGTGTTACATCTAAAATAGCCAAACTCACTATAAAACTTATATTAGTCATTTCTAAAAGAAGGTCACCAGATAAACTTGCTAAATCGGCACCATCTTTGTAAATGTGTTCACATGCCATCAATATTGATTGAAAACATAAAAACACAGCATGTACCGGACGATAATTGCTAAGCCAACGTACGTCTGCAGCTTCTGGAATCTTCAAGGCAGGCTCTTCTAGTGATTTTTGAATTTCATGTAAAATCTATTCTCTTTTAGGAGAACAATGAAAAAGCTTGTAGATATCTTTAACAACATGTAAAGCCCTCTTAATCATTAGAAACATTTTTCTGGAATTAGCGACGGCAAGCGATAAAACGTGGGCACTACTATGAATATAGGGAATTTCACATTATTTCATTTCCGAAATCATTCCACGCACCCCTTTATTTATGTTCGTGGATTCATCTGCCATTACAGATTAATATCTACCCATGTTAAAAGAACTAATTTCCATCTTGTTTGTCCCCAAGGACTTATCAATAAGACACAATAACTCCTGAAAAAACCGGTTAACATTACTAATCGGTAGCTCGATCTCCTCACTTTGGCTTTTAATCCAGTCCTCAAGAGGTTTGTGGTTTTTTACTAAAATCCTACTAACTACAATGCTTCATATGTGGTGGTATGGGTATTTCTTCTTTAGCTAAAAATATGCGCTTCTAACTAACGCTGAAAAAGCTTCTCGTGTAGCAGTTTTTCTCACTTTCAGCTCTGTTGAATCAATAGTGTTTTGCGACAGGAGCCCTTAAGCCCTGCAATCTAGCATTTTCCATTGAAATAGCCTTACAGTGCTTATCTGAATTTTAACATTTTTCCAGTTTCCTTAACAGCCAGCAGTTTTAATCGACTGGTATTCCAGGCTGGTGCCTTCACCCTTATAGGACCTGTTTTTTAACAGCACATCTACATTCTTTGCCAACTTGTTTACATTATTGAACGCAATGCCAACTGTTGCCTAAGTACGATCAAAGGTACAACGATACCAGCACGTAAAAACGTTTTCAAAATATACTATTATATAGTAACTATATATGTATAATATTATATATAATATTATATATATATATCATAGTATTATTTATTATATATATAATTATATAATATCATCTTAATAATATGAGTATATACTATATAGCTATACATATCTCCTGAGGTGTAAAATAATGATAGTAATAGTAGAAATTAAAAGTTCGTAACAGTTGGATTACTGTTTATATTGATATTTTTTTTTTATAAAATTTGGAAATCTCCGGAGGGGACATTTTGATTTTGATTTTCGGGGGGGAAATTCCCCCCCGGGCCACCCCCTGAATTAAACCTAGCTCCCCTAAGAGAGAGAGAGAGAGTATAATATATAATATATTATATATATATATAATATATATAATATATATATATATATATAATTAATAGTAATATATATATACTAGATATATAAATATATATATATACTAATATATATATATATATATATAGTAATATATTTAATATATATATAATATATATACTACGTACTATATACATATATTATATATTATAGGTATCATATATATATATATATATATTATATAATATAATAAGTATATATATATATATATATATAATATTATATATATAGTATTTTACCTATATACCTATAGATATAATATTCTTATATTATCATATATTATATATTAATTATTATATTATTATACTAATATATATTACAATTTTAACAACCGCTCCGAGGAAGCGGTCAAGACCTGTCAACTGGGTCCAGCACTCTCTGAATCTTCTCTATTCTTCCAAAGCTCCATCTTCCCTCAGCTCTGCATCGAGGCATCATGTCTTTCTTCAATGGGTCCTCACCGAGCTTTCGCATCTCCTTCTAGGTCTTCCTCTTGGTCTCGGTTTCCTCGGTCTCCACCCCATCCTTTTTGGCTATCTCACCCTCTTCATCGCTCTCCAGGTGTCCCCACTAACTCAATCTAGCTGCTTCATCTTATTCAATATAGCCATCACTCAACCTCCTCCCTTTATTCTTTCATTTCTTCTGTCTTCTCTTCTAGTCTTTTTCAATTATCGATCTAAAAAACGTACATCTTTCGCCGACTGTATTCTACTATCTTCTCTTTTGGTCATACTCCATGTCTCTGCCCCATATAGTAGATTCGGTGTTAACACCCCTTCAAGTAACCATTTTCACCTCCACACTCATTTGTCTAACTTTTTCAGTATGGGATACACTGTTATTTACTTCTCCCTCATACTGAGCTATCCTACTTTTTATCTCTTGTACATTTCCCCTCTCTTCCAAATACTCCACCAAATATTTACATTTCTCCACCATCTTATCTAGTCCCCTCCACCTCTATTCTCACTCTCTCTCCTCCTTTTCTACTGACCACCTGATCTCCGTCTTTTCTGCGTTATAGTCAAGCCGCCTCTCTCAGCCTGTTGGCAACAATATCACTACCTCCCTCAACCTGTCTCCCTCTTTCGTCGCAGGTTGAAAGTCAGCCGCATATGCCAAAATATCACTGTCCAAAATCCCCGATTTCTTCTCTCACTTTCTTTAACACTACATCCAGATACCATACAAACAAAATTGGTGACAAAGGGCTTCCTTGTTTAACCCCTGTTCTCACCTCGATCATTTCTTATTCTATATTCTGTTGTTTTACATTACATTTGGCTATTTCTGTAAACAAACTACTCACAGGCTCCTCTCGAACTTCTAGCCCACTGCATAGTTCTCTCTCAGCACTCTCCAAATTCTCACTCTCGGCACTGAATCGAAGGCTTTCTTCAGATCTATGAAAGCTATAGATCTTGTTCAATTCCATAACTTTTCAACGTAAATTCCTCAGAGCGAAAAGAGATCTCCGTCGTGTTTTCTGTTCTTCTATATCCGTGCTGGTTTCCCCCAGTTGGGCTCTACTAAATATTCCTCAACCTTTTCCTATAAATTCTTTCATATATTTTTGCCAGATGTTTAACAAAGAAATTGCTCTGTAGTTTTTGCAGTCTTTTTGTATGCTCCTTTTCCTTATATAATTCCAAACTATAATTGACCTTCCCCATCCTTCTGGTACTTCACTCTGGTTCCAACACCCATTAAAAAGTTTCAAATTTCTTCTTTTCATTTTCTCTCCTCCCTCTTTTAATATCGATTCTATGGGTATCCCATCTCACCCGGTGCTTACCGTTCTTCATCGCTTTCAGAAGCCACTCTAATTCTGCCCATAGTTATATCTCCTCCCATCCTCATCTTCAGTCTCCCTCCCACCATCCTCTTCCTCCATCACTCCTCCCCCTGTTTCATTAACCTTAGCAAGTTCACTGAGTACTTCGTCCATCTTCCTGTTTCTGTGCGATTGATGTTCAAACCAAAACCTCTTCCCTGCTTATACTTGATGTTGCCACACTTTCCTCTTTGATCCTCTAATGTTTTTGCCAAGTCTAAAAATCTTTTCTTTCTGACCCTCCCAGTCTTTCATCATATTCTTCCGCGCTCTCTTTGCAGGCTCTTCTTTACTCTTCTTTTTCACTCTCTCTGCATCATTTCTTGCCTCACATACTGAGCCCTCTGGTTTGTACGGTTCTATTTTTCAGCCACCTTTTCATCAATACCGTTTTCCTCGCTCTTTTTTGCCTTCCTCACTTCTTCAGTCCACCACTTTTTGTGTCTTTTCTTCGTTCCTCCTACCCATCTTTTGCCTAGAGTCTCCTCTGCTACCCTTCTTATGCGTTTCTTGTATCTCCTCCATCTTCCTTCTCCTTCTAATTGTTCTAAGTCTTCATTTATTTTCTAATTATTCCGCTATATCTTGTCACGACTCTCTTTCGAGGTGATTCCACTTTAACTCACATTTCTCTTTTCTTTATTCTGCAGCTTTTCTGCCTTCACCACCAAGGTCCGTCATCAACAATCTATGATCTGAATCCATTGTACTCCAGGTATTACTTTTAACATTCCTTATTATCCTACTATCAGATGATATATATAGTCTATAATAGATCTCTGATCGAATTCTCCTGTGATAATATTCCATCTATACCTTGTGAGCCTATGTGAGTCCCTTCGTTGAAAAAAAACCATTAATGATCTTCAATCCCTTCCTCAGACAGAAATCTATCAGCATCTCTCCTTCAATATTCCTTACCTCCTCTCCATACTTTCCTACCATTGTCTCCACCCCGTCTCTTCTCCTTCCAACTCGTGCATTGAAATTTAAAATCAGAAACAGTACATCCTCCCCTTCTTCCTTTTTCTACATTCTCCGCCAACATTTCCATGAACTGTCTTTTTTTTCCTCTTCCGAGTGTCCCTGTTGCGGGGAATATACCTGATAGAAGGTGGTACCACTTCTTTCCCTTGATTTTTAAAAGTGCATCTTATAAGTCTTTTCGTGTAAGAATTCTATAGTCTTATGAACGGGGACATCTTCGGCCCCATTATGAAGCCTACTATGCTTTCTGATTCCCTCCTCTACCCTTATATATCAATACTTCCTCCTCCAATATCTCTTCCTCTCTATTCTCCTTCATTCGCATTTCTGCATTCCATCACGATAGATCCTTTTCTCTCTTCCTCATATCTCCAGGGATCTCCTCCTCTCTTTTCCTCCTTATATCGTCTCGAATATAGCGCATCTTATCTTAAAAACATTATTCAAGTTCCTGGTCCAAATCGTTTCCGGGTCTGTTACCTAAAGTCTGTCTACATCCGAGGCTGTTCCT
>JABUQX010117681.1:15000-34116 GCA_015478945.1 Trachelipus rathkii
ACCCTGGCCGTTTCCACATGGAGGGTGGGGGTCTGAAAAACCTTTACTCCCTGGGCCTCAGGGGACAACTTCCACTCTTCCTTTAAACCCTGATGTCTGATCGTTCATTTCAGGTCCGGTATGGCAGCACTCTTTCCAGGCATTTTGTCATGAAAGAAGGGGTACCGCAAGGCAGCGTACTAATTAAGAGTATTGCTTTTCGCAATAGGCTTCAACGGAGTGGTCGATACCATCATAGACTCAGTCCGTTGCTCCCTCTATGTAGATGATCTTGCAATGTATGTCACTGGGGCTAAACTCCCTTGTATGAAGCGTCAGGTTCAACTGGGCATCAACAGAGCCATGTCCTGGTGCAGTGCGCGTAGATTCAAATTCTCCACTTCCAAAACGAAAGCGAAGATTTTCCGGAGAAACCTCCGTCGCGGTGAACGAATTCGGTCCCTTTTAATACCCTGTATGGTTCCCCCATCCAGGTGGTACCAACGGTGAGGTTCTTGGGTTTGTTGTTTGATGATCGCCTTTCATACCTTCCTCATATTAATCACAGTTGCCGCCTCTTGACCTCTTATGGCACCTCACCTCTAAGACGTGGGGTGCGGACAAAAAGACACTGCTGCGCCTCTGCATTATGCTCGTAAGAGCTAAACTGGATTATGGCTGTGCCATCCATGGGCAGACCTTCCAATCGTATCTTCGCCTCCTTGACCCTATTCAAAACGAGGGTCTGCGCATTGCAACAGATGCATTTCGATCATCGCCTAAGGAGAGCCTGGAGGTGGAGACTGGGATGATGCCCTTGTCCCTGCAGAGAGAATAGCTCATGTGCTTCTATTCCTTCGTATTCAGGTCCCTGCTTCCTCAACCTTGTCACCCTTAATAGAAAGTTTCCTCGACAATCCTGCATATTGGCCGTTTACTTGGGTTGCGACTTATTTATAATTTCCTTGGCCTCCCTTTTCGATCGGTTTTGCTCTACAATTTCGGCAAAGTTCATGCGAAATGGATTTATCATCCTCCTACTGTCTCTTTCGGGATATAGTCCTTAACCAAGGCTGAGGTACATCTGGCGAAGTTGAGGGGTTCCTTTATGTCTCATAAAGACATTCACAATGACCTGACACCTTTCTGCACTGATGGCTCCAAGACAGATGGCGGAGTTGGAGCATCAGCTGTCTTCCCAGATTTCGTCATTTCCCACACCCTGCCGACGTCCATACGTTCATATTCTCAGCTGAGATGATGGCGCTAGTTCTGGCTGGGGGCAGAATTAGCAATCAACCACCCGAACGTCATTATACCATCTCGAACTCTAGAGGCGTTCTCTTAATATTGCTCGACCGGTCAACAAGAAATCCTTTAGTTTCGGCTGTCCAAAATTTCATCAACTCTGTTCAATTGAATGGAAGAGGCATTGCCTTCTGTTGGGTCCCTTCCCATGTGGGTGTTCCGGGGTACGAGCGGGCCGATACAGAAGCCAAACATGCTGCTACCGGCAGGGTAACTAGCAGTCGATACCTTCCTCTGAACATACTGTTGGGGCACCTTGCGACGGATTTTTACACATGTATTCGTCAGGGTTTACTCTTGTTGGGAAGCGTGTTGGGCAGAGGATTCTCGTGGCGCCAAGTTTCGGAATGTTAAACCTCTTTTAGGTCACTGACCGTCCTCTTGCAAACGGAGTCGCCTCCAGGAGCTGATTCTCGCCTGTTTACCTATTGGACACACACCTATCTCACTTATGGCTTTCTCATGGTGAGAGAGGACCCCCATCCTGTCCGTTTTGTTCTTCATGTGATTCTTTTACTATCGCCCATATATTTGCGAGTTGCGACGTAATCTCAGCCATCCGACTCAAATTCTTCCCTGACATACTTAACCATTCCTTTCCGGAATCTCCTTGCTTATATTTTATTTGATTCCTGTCACTTTCGAAGTGACTCAGTTTTTGCGTTCCTCCATGAGCTGAACATCCTTTAACGAATCTAAACCTTTTGATACCGTTTATCTTTCTCGTTTTGTGTAGACTTCCCCTGATTGTTAGTTCTACTGACACGATACAGCCGCTCGTTTTTGGGTGCAGTGGTGGTCCCTGTAACTGAAAAAAAAAAAAAAAAAAAAAAAAAACAAGAATGTATATATACCTATATTTATATGTATATATTTTTTCTATATATTATTACTTATATATATATATATATATATATATATATATTACTATATATATATATTATATATATATTATATATATATATTATATCAGTGGCGTAGTTGAAGTATAGGCTGGGTGCAATGGACAGATGGAGGGCGTTTGCCCTATCTTTATTTCTTAAGAACAAAGTTAGATATTTAAGATAAAACAATAAAAAATATGAAAAATGTTAATATATATAAGCACATAAGAAAATTATCTCACAAATCTTGAAAGAAAATTAAAACGCAAAAATGAGGGGTATTTATGCTTTGGCATATCTATCGACTACTGTGATAATTTCTACGCACATACAGCGTATGGCTGCAATTAATTATGCGCTATGCTTTCAATACTATAAAGGGAGGCAGGCCGCCTCTCGCTCGTCGTACTCTCCGATGATTGCCATAAATAGGTTTTTTATTTTAATTTTCCTTTTGGAACCAGGTATTTTCGAGATTGCAATTTTTAAATTTTTATTTAGTATCTATTTGAATCTAATTTTTTGAGTTTTTAATGAGTAGTGGAAATGTGAAGTTTAGGTGTTGATTTATTTCTTAAAAAACACTCATTTTAGAATCAAAAATATTGATCAGAGCTTTAGGTGAATTCTCATAAAAGCTTAATTAAAAAAACATGGAAGATGACGAAAATTGCCAGATTATGAGAAGGCTAATAGACTGTGTAATTTATAGGAGGTAAATGAAGATATAATATTATATATATTATATAATATTATTTATATTAGTATATATTGATATATATATATATATATAGTATATATATTAATATATATTATATGATATTTATATTAATTATTAGTAGTAGGTGGGTGATTATGATGGTGATATATATATATTATATATATTATATATATTATTATAATAGTATATTATATATGGTATATTATCTTTATATATAATATTAATATATATATATTATATATATATATATAATCTTGCTACTTCCGAGTGAACATTTAGCTAGGCACGGGGGGCCACTTGAATATATATATATCTGATATATATATACTATAATATAATATATATAGTACGTATATAATATATAGTATATATTATATATAATATAATTGATATATATATATGTATATATATATATATGTATATATATATACTATATAAGAAGTAGTGTCAGGTAGAGAGCTGAGCGAAGCCTGATAGAGGGCGTGAGGATAAATGGAGATAATTATGTAGGATGTACGAGGAAGCGTATCGAGAAGTAGTGTAGTCAGGAGAGGAGTGTAGGACGTAGAAGGTATAGGGAGCAGATACTATACAAAGGCGGACAGTTAAGTGGTGAGATGACATATCTAGGATGCTACATTATATATAGTAGTGAGAGGATCGGCTGGTAGTCATAAAGTGTTGGGGAGATGAGAAGTAGGGAAATGAGAGGATCTAGTGTAAGGAGCTTAAAGAGTGGGGTATAAGTGAGGGGGTGATGAGGAGATACTGGGGGTAGGGACAGTAGGATGAGTGAACCAGAGACGAAAGTGGGCGTGTTGAAGTGATGACCGGGTCACAACTTCAGTGTATAGAGGAGCGATGGCCCTATGCGCAGGCATGAAGAACGACTGGAAAGGGCGATCACTGGTAATGGCATATGCGATGAGTAGAGGATCTGGAGCTAATAATAAAGTCGATGGTTAGATAGGTAGGCGGGAGGCGCAAGGTGAGAGGAAGTCAGTAACTGTGACGGGCGCCGTGACTGCTTGATATGCCAGGTGATGCATCGAGTAGAGAGAAAGTCATACTATGGATGTATGTTATCAGTATTCGTAGAGGTGAGATTAGCGGTGGATGGGGGTACAGATTACGTGATGCACAGCGTAGTGGCATCGTACCGTAAGTCAGTCATCGCGAGTGCGGAAGTGATGGTGTGGATATGTTGCAGATGGCGTCGGAGATTATACTGCTGCGAAATGGCGGGAGTGGACGAACTAGTGACGGTGCGATAGGCTCGGGCTGGATGTGCGCAAAGCGAGTACTAGATAGGTAGACAGATATCTACCTATGCTGAGTAATCAGCATAGATCTAATCGTGTTGCCGGACCCGCTCGAGTACTACAGTATCGTCAGGTGCGGTAGGACAGACGCCATAACGATAGCGGATAGTATGGATGAGTAAAGTGATGACCTCGCGCGTGAGACGCGCATAGCGGTTTTTGAACAGAATGGTGTGGGACGAATGAGGAGGACGATGCACATAGCGATGAGTGATGCTATGCGGGGTCAGTCTTATGAGGCCCCCGATTAGACCTTTAAATAATTATCCCTATTTCTGAAGGACATGGGTGGGTCCCTGCCTCAGAAGGGGTTAAAAGGGACAGGGATAATCTGACTTTGACCAGTCCCAAACTTTGTCAGTGGAGGATATTTTGGGCAGTCCGGTATTAATTATATATATATATATAATTATATAATATATATTATAATTATTAGTATATATATATATATTATATATATTATTATATATTATTAATAATATATATTATACCTATACTACTATATATCTAATATTACTTTAACTGTTGCCACCTCCTCGTTCTCTCCTACTGACCGAACGGGGTCTTTCTCGCCAGAAAATTATCTGAGCTACCCCCTCATAGCTGCCGCAATCAGCCAGATCACGTCAAACGAGTCAAAACTCACTTCCTCTGATGTTCGTCCCTCGGGAACAGTCCGTACGCAGGAGGTGTCCCATGTCGTCAGTTGTCAGGGAGGGACACTCTTTGCATCAGCGGGGCTAAGTGAGCCTGGTTCATGCCACTTTTAACCATTTATACTTCTTGCAGGCGTGCCCGGACGACGTAAACCGGCCTATACCGGATTGATCTCGGTGTGATGCCAAAGTTCCTGCTTCTTGCTGCAGGCGGATCATTTTCGTCGTGGGCAATGCGTGCCTGGGTATGGTGTTATATGGATATAGGGAGATCTTTCTTTGGGTTAACAGAGTGTGGATATGCTTAATGATGGGAGTATCTGAGGGCGGGGGAGAGAGCGTGTTGTAAATTTCTTAGTAGTACAAAGATGGTGTGATCCTTTTTCTCTGTGTGTGTGTGTGTGGGGGGGGATTAAGCCCAAGAGAGTGGGTTGTTTATTAAGACTGAGTTTAATATATGAAAGAAGCACATTTTGATGGGTGTTGTTTTCTCTTTTATCGGGTGTAAGTAGTGTGATATGATTTTTTTTGAGGGGAGATGAAGTCAAATTCCTAAATTTATTTGATAGCTTGGTTCAGTTGATTTATATATTGCTGTAGTTCTCCTCTTGCTGTATTTATAGAGGAGTTTTTGGCTGTGATTGTTAGGTCGTCAGTATAGCCGCTGATTTTTATAGATGGGATTGTAGGTTGAGGTAGGTCATGCATTAAAAGATTGAATAGTGTTGGTGATAGAATGGCGCCTTGGGGGGGGGGGGTGGAATAGAATGGCGCTTGGGGGGGGGGGGACTCCATTATATAATTGTTTGTGGGGGGGGGGTATGGCATCCTTGTATGACTCTTGTTGTACGTCCGGGTAGGGAGTTTGCAATTATTTTCTTGTCATTGATGTTTATTTCTGTATTTAATACTCTTATCTATTAAGAGGTGGAGTGGAACTGTATTGAAAGCCTTGTTTATGTCAATACCTACTAAAAGAGTAAGTTTGGGGAGGTAGGGCTTGGTTAAATCTTGTGAGGATGCTTTGTGTTAGATTGGTTAGTAGTGTAGTGGTGGAATATTTTTGTCTGAATCCATAGATATCCGAGAAGGGGATAGAAAGGGAGATTCTAATTGGGATTGAAAAAAAAAAACTACCTTTTAACGTGCTTATATCCCCTATGCAGGGGATACACGGGGGGATCCACAGAAATAGAACTTTAGGGCCGGCTAATGCCAAACAAGACGCCACCAACGTGTTCGCAGTCGAGTTTTAATTCTTGCCCCAGGTAGATAAAACTCCAACTGCTATTGAGATTAATCCCTCGAATACTTTAGATATTGTAGAGAGCAATGATATAGGTCTGTATGAAGCTGGATTATTGAGTGGGCTATGTTAGGTATTTAGTATGGGGATATTTTGCCCGTGTTTTTGGCAGAAAGGTGAGATAGTTGTTAGTTTTGCCAAGCTCTGTTCGAAATATTTGGGTTAGGGTTTCTATGGCTTTAGTTCCTAAGTGTTTGAGGTGAATATTGGATATTTTGTCAGGACCCAGGACCCTCTGATTGTGAGTTTCTGAGGGTTTTTGATGGGTGTTAAGCATTCTAAGGGAGTGAATAGGGGTATTTTCTAAGTTGTTCTTCTGTGACCTTAGGCAAAGGGGCGAGAAGAAAGGTGCAATAATAGGAGTGAATGGCGGGTTTTGTGAGGTCGTATGGTGATAGCCCACGTGGGCCAGGGATGAACCACATTGGGGATCGAGATGCCATAGTGAGGGTCCGTCGCGGGTTTCTTGCAGTTACGTAGGGGTGGATTTTCCTTGACTTCGGGAGCGAGCCTCATAAAAAAGGTATAAGGGGGCGGTAAGCTGGGTTTCTTTTTGCGATTGCGTCATATTCTTACTATTACTTTTCTGCTTGCGGTGCATGTGACGCACCTTACCCCATCTTGGGGAGAGAAGGTGGTGATGATGATGATATATTATATATATATATATTATATATATATATATAGATTATATATATCGTATATTATATTATATATATATATATATAATATATAGTATTATTATTATATATATAATTATAAATATAATAATAATAATAATAAATATATAATAATAATAAGAATAAATATAAAATAATATAATAATAAAATAATAAATGAATATAATAAATAATAATAATAATATATAATATAATAATATAATAATAATAATAATAATATAATAATATATAATAATAATAATATTAATAATATTAAAAAATAATAATAATATATCATCAAGATAAATAATAATAATAATAATAATAATAATACATAATATAATAATATATAATAATAATAATAATAATAATAATAATAATAAATAATAATAATATAATAATAATAATAATAATAACTTAATATAAAATAATAATAATAAATAATAAATAATTAATATAATTAATATAATAATGATCAAAAAATTTATTCAGGAATATACGCATTATTAATTTTTAAACATGTCAGAATCAATATTATATTATGACATTTTTCCTGAAAGGGGCTTAACTAATTGCACACAATGTAGTGTCTTTGGAGCCCAAAATAATACCATTGGGGTGATTAAATTTCCGGAATTTGGGTATAGGATTGAGCTTAATGTAATCCCAAAACTAATTTTGGATACATTAAATACAATATAATATCATATTATAGGATTATAATGGGGAAGACAAATTTTTTTCAAAAATAAAAAAAAATTACAGTAATGAAGGTACAACCATATAATATAATAATAATAATAAATAATAATAATAACTAATATAATATAATTAATAATAATAATAATAATAAAATAATATAAAATAATTAATATAATTAATTTATAATAGGTAAATCATTCTAGTGATAGGTGGCAAGGCTCTTAAGATTTGAGCCATGTGTTAGTCAAATTCCATACGTTTATATAAAGTGTGCTTATTTTATATATAATAGTTAATTATATATATATATTATATATATTGATTATTATATGAGACTATATCTATATATTATATATAGTATATATATAATATATATATATATATAGTATATATTATATATATTATTATATATTATATATTATATTTATATTTATTATATTATGATATATATAATATAATATTAATTATATAGTATATATATAATATTATAGCATATATATATATATATATATATATAAATATTATATATTATATAGTATATTATATATATATGGTATATATATAATAATATATATAGTATATATTATATATATATATATATATAATATATATATATTATAATATATATATATATATATATATATATATATATTAATTATATATATATTTATAATATATATAGATAGTATATAATTTAATTATATATATATATATATATAATAGCATCATCATTCCACCTCCTTTGCCCAGATTGGGGGTGAGGATTGTGTCGCATAGACAACGGAAACAGAAAAAGTAATAGAAGAAAGACCGCTAGTAAGGAACGAAAGCTTTCCCCATTCCATAACTTCCCCTTTAACCCTTAATGAAAACTCGTTTGGTAGGTCCATAAAATCCACCCTTAGGGTTTCAAAGTGACTGCGGACGGCCCTCACCGTGGTATCTCGTCAATTTGGGGTCATCCCCTGGACTAGGCCCACAACCATACTTCCTCACAAAACCGCCGCCACAACTTAACTCCTCACAAAACACGGCGCCATTCACTCCTAATGTATGCCCCTTTTCTTACGCCTCTTGCCAAAACTCACATTCTTCCTTTCTTTAGATGATGATTTAATGGACGCAATAACTTTTTTTTTTGCCTCCCAGTCGGCTGTCGATTCCCAAGACAACTCGCACTATACATCCCGCTTAAACGCGCAACCGACTATCCATCATACCTTTCGATATGACAAACCATCTAATTTCTCTTGTTTATTCTCATTTTAACCTTCTTCAACCACACAAACTCCTAATTGCGTTCATCCTCATTTTTATCTTATTCCTCACAAACCGCCTTTAAGATTGTCCTTAACAGGTTGGTAACCTTGATAATACCTATTCGTACCCATAGTTTTCACCTACTCTACATTAACACAGGTAAATATACACCTAATGCCAAACCTAGCTCACTCCAAACTTAGTTCCTTTAAATAAAAAACAAATTTAACTCCTCTGCAACGGAGAGAGACCACCATTTACAACACTTTTCCTTCTCACTCTAGCTTCGTTCATTGAAGAATCAATGTGTTTTCGTCTATATTTTCATAAAATATTTAACTCAGACACTTGTTCCAAATGCTTACTATCCAACATTATTTTACATTGCAAACATCCTCATCACTACCCTAACCCTACTTTTATCTACATTTGCTTTCAAACTTCTCCTTTTACAAACCCTGGCAAATCCCTCTATGAATCCTCTCAAACTCTCTTTAGATTCGACACACAAAACCAAATCATCTACGCACAATAATTAAGTATAGTACCCCCCACTCTCATCCATTCTCCATCATTCTAACACATTTCTCTACCACCCCTACTTCTAATTCTTTCATCACCTCATCCATATACAAATTAAATAACGAAGGAGACATAACACATCCCTTTATTTATTATTATTATTATTATTATTATTATTATTATTATTATTATTATTATTATTATTATTATTATTATTATTATTATTATTATTATTATTAATTTAAACGACTTCAAATTTCTGTTGAACAAAATTTGATTATTTTCCTCTTTCCCAGTTCTTTAGAAAAAGATGTCCTCATAACTATCAACTGTTCAGACAGTCAAACTCGTGTACAAATGGCACCAAATACACAATAAGAATGACAGTTACTATTCATTAATAACTCAAGACACTCCTCTCTCTCTCTTATAATTTAACTCTTTATTTTAATTTTCTGGTCCTAGATTGGTAGAGTGGAAGTGGTAGTGGTTATACTTTATTTGCAAATTGTAATACTACGGACTTATGACTCATACTTAAATCTGTCGTAAGGTGTATGCCTTACACTATCTGAAAATGGTACAAGCAACAAATAACACTGGGGAACAGCCATTTCGTTTGTCCTAGATCTGTGACTTGTTTTTGACTAACTTTTGGCCTCTGAATACGAAAATAACCTCAGTTTTTGTCTATCACCTCAACTTTTTAAGCTACAGTATACCCTCTTTTTGTCTCAAATGTGCATATAAAGGAAGGTAAGGGAAAAACTTAACAATACACTGCTACCAATAGTTTTATTGCACTACGAAAGTTAGCATATAGTTGACTGCAAGTTAAATTTCGATCAGTAAATATAATATTAAGGTAAAAATTTTCGCTTACAGCTTTTCCTGGAGTGTTTAATCCGTGGACATTCTAGCTTGATGTTCCAACAATAGTCAGCCATCATATGTACATCCCATTTACCTTGATACCGTGCGTCCATCACCTTCAAATCTTGGTAGAATCGCTCACCCTGCTCATCACTGACTGCACCAAGATTTTTCGGGAAGTTAGCACCATACCTTGTCCACAGCTTTCGATATATCAAACGACATCACAGAAGATTCCACATAGCTCTCCAAGAGTTGCTGGACAATTTCGGTGTAATTCTATGATCGGGTATTTCCAAGAAAGTCTTTGACAATGTTTCTGAATGCCAACGAAGCATTCTTTTGAAGTTCTGTCACTGTTCCCATGAAATGATCATCTTTAAGGAGCTGCCGAATCTGTGGACATCAAACACAGTAACGGCTTTAATCTTCTTCAGATGACCAGGCCTAAGGAATGCCGAATGAGATACTTGAAACAGGTCTCCTTCAGTTGGCAAAGCTTTAATAGAAGTTCCACAAGGATTATAAAATAGATATAAAGATGAGGAAACTAAGAGCGTCAAACAAAATTACTCCTCGTAGGAGGAGAAAAATCTATGATGGAATAGAATGTAGTTGTAGTGGTTGCATATTAATGTGTAATATAAATTGAAGTGTGTCCTCCTCCACAATGATTATTTGGTTTCAAGTCCCAATAGGCCCATTCAATTTGTTTGCCGTGAAAGATATGAAGACATAAAGAGGGTCATTGAAAGTTGCAAATATACATGCACCATCGGATCCAATCTGTGTATGACCTTAAATGGTCTGCTTCTCTTGGCCAGCAACGGGATACACCAAGTATCCATTTTTTGTGTGTATGTGGGACAGCAGAGCTCGTGAGAAGCATTGGGTGCAAGATCTGACCTGAAGCCTGGTGATCCAAACATTCTACATCAGCCCCTTGTCGACAGAAAGAACTTAATATTTCCACCTCTGCATATAAAACTCGGTCTCATGAAACAATTCGTTAAAGCTTTGCCAACTGAAGGAGACTGTTTCAAGTATCTCATTTCGGCATTTCCTAGCCTGTCATTTGAAAAGATAAAGGCCGGTGTGTTTGATGGTCCACAGATTCGGCAGCTCCTTAAAGATGAACATTTCATGGGAACAATGACAGAACTTCAAAAGAATGCTTGGTTGGCATTCAGAAACATTGTTAAAGACTTTCTTGGAAATACCCGAGCACAGAATTACACCGAAATTGTTCAGCAACTCTTGGAGAGCTTCAAAATGCTTGGTTGCAATATGAGCATCAAATTGCATTTTTTACATAGCCATCTTGCTAACTTCCCGAAAAATCTTGGTGCAGTCAGTGATGAGCAGGGTGAGCGATTCTACCAAGATTTAAAGGTGATGGAGGCACGGTATTAAGGTAAATGGGATGTACATATGATGGTTGACTATTGTTGGAACATCAAGCGAGAATATCCACAGATTAAACACTCCAGGAAAAGCTGTAAGAGAAAATTTTTACCTTAAAATTATGTTTACCGATCGAAATTTAACTTGCAGTAACTATATGCAACTTCGTATGAATAAAACTATTTTGTGAACAGTATATTTGGTTAAGTTTTTCCTTTAAGTTCCTTTATATGCAACATTTTGAGAAAAAAACGCAGGGGTATACGTAGCCTGTAAAAAGTTGAGGTGAGATAGACAAAACTAGGAGGTTAGTTTTCGTATTCAGAGGCAAGAGGTTAGTCAAAGACAAGTCCAGATCGGACAATGAAATGGCTGTTCTAGTGTTATTATGTTTGCTTGTTACCATTTTCCAGATAGTGTAAGGAAACCTTTCGACAGTTTAAGGTATGGTATAAGTCGGTAGTAATTATCAATTTGCAATAATATAGACCATACACTTCACTCTAGCCAATCTAGGACCAGAAATTAACAATAAGAGTTAAATATTAGAGGAGAGAGAGGAGTGGTCCTGAGTTTAATTAATAGAAATAGTAACTGTCATTCTTATTGTGTATTTTGGTGCTTTGTACCGAGTTTGACTTGTCTGACAGTTGATAGTTACTGAGGACATTTTTTTCTAAAAGAACTGGGAAGAGGAAATAATCAATATTTTGGATTCAACAGAAATTCTGAAGTCGTTTAATTAATAATAATAATAATAATTAATAATAATAATAATAATAATAATAATAATAATAATAATAATAATAATAATAATAATAATAATAATAATAATAATAAATAAAGGTATGTGTTATGTCTCCTTCGTTATTTAATTTGTATATGGATGAGGTGATGAAAGAATTAGAAGTAGGGGTGGTAGAGAAATGTGTTAGAATGATGGAGAATGGATGAGAGTGGGGGGTACTATACTTAATTGTGACGTAGATGATTTGGTTTTTTGTGTGTCGAATCTAAGAGAGTTTGGAGAGGATTCATAGAGGGATTTGCCAGGGTTTGTAAAAGGAGAAGTTTGAAAGCAAATGTAGATAAAAGTAGGGTTAGGGTAGTGACTGAGGATAGTTCGCGGTGTCAAGTGATGTGGGATAGTAAGCAATTGGAACAAGTGTCTGAGTTTAAATATTTATGAAATATATGTTGGATGAAAAGGGAATGTATGATGAAAAGTGTAGTAGGAAAGTTGTAAATGGTAGGAAGGTGGCTGGTGCAATTAAATCTTTGGTGAATGTAAAGGGACTAAGTTTTGAGTGCGCTAGGGTTTTGCATTAGGGTATATTGTTACCTGTGTTAATGTAGAGTAGTGAAACTATGGTACAGAATAGGTATTGATCTAAGGTACAACCTGTTAAGGACAATCTTAAAGGCGGTTTGGTGTGAGAATAGATAAAATGAGGAATGAACGCATTAGGGAGTTGTGTGGTTTGAAGGAAGGTGTAAATGAGAGTAAACAAGAGTAAATTGAGATGGTTTGGTCATATCGAAAGGATGGATGATAGTCGGTTGGTTAAGCGGATGTATAGTGGCGAGTGTCTTGGGAATCGACCGACTGGGAGGCCAAAAAAAAGTTGATTGCGTCATTAAATCATCATCTAAAGGAAAGGAAGAATGTGAGTTTGGCAGAGGCGTAAAGAAAGGTGCATAATAGGAGTGAATGGCGGGGTTTTGTGAGGGAGGTATGGTTGTGGGCGGGGTTTTGTGAGGGAGGTATGGTTGTGGGCCTAGTCCAGGGGATGAACCCCACATTAACGAGATACCACGGTGAGGGTCCGTCGCAGTCACTTGAAACCCTAGGGTGGATTTTTATGACTACAACGAGTTTTCACTTAAGGGTATAAAGGGGAAGTTATGATGGGGCTTTCTTTCGTTCTACTAGCGTCATGTTCTTCTATTACTTTTCTGTTTCCGGTGTATGCGACACACCTCACCCCACAATCTGGGCAGAGGAGGTGGATGATGATGCTGATTATATATATATATATATATATATATATTATATATATATATATTTATATATCATTCTATATACAATTCATATTCATAAAATTACCAAGATTTGCATATATATAATTATATAATAGTATTATATATATATATATATATATATATATAATATTATATATATTATATTTCATATATATTATATATATAATATATATATATATATTAAAATATGTATAATATATTATATATATATATATATATATATATATATATATATATTATATAATATATATATATTATATATATATATATATATATTATAGTTATATATATATTATAAATATATATATATATATATATATTATATATATATTATATATATATATATATAATTATATATATATATATTATATATATAAGTATATATATATATATATATATATATATATGTATAATATAAGCACTTACTTTATATAAAGTATGAATTTGAGCTAACACATGGTCAAATCTTGAAGAGCTTTTTCCACCTATCACTAGAATGTATTTTACCTATATAAATAATTATTATTATTATTATTATTATTATTATTATTATTATTATTATTATTATTATTATTATTATTATTATTATTATTATTATTTTTATTATTATTATTATTATTGCGTGTTACCTTCTTATGTAATTTTTTTTTTATTTTTGAAAAAATTTGTCCCCATTATATCTATAAATATTGATATTATTATGTTTTTAATTGTATCAAAATTAGGTTTTTGGGATTTACATTTAAGGCTCAATCTTATACGCCAAATCCTCGAAATTTGAATGACCACTGGTGATTATCTTTGGGGCTCAAAGGACAACTACCATTGTGGTTGCAATAGTAGCCCCCTTTCAAGAAAATGATATATTAATATTGTATTCTGACATTGTTAAAATATAATGTATATTCTGATAAAGAATGAAAACATACGAAATAACAATTGTTTTGATTATTATTATTATTACTTATTATTAATTATTTTTATTAAAAAGGACAATTAAATTATTGATTATTATTTATTTTATTCTATTTATTAATTCTTCCATTTTATTATTATTTTCGAGACTGGGAGTATAAATACAGATACTCTTCTGAAGATAAAAGTAAAATTCAATTGCAATTCATGAAAAATCGGGGTCTCATATGAACTCTTTCACGATCTGGCTCGATTATTATTATTATTATTATTATTTTATATTTTATTAAAAAATTTAAAATTAAAAGAAAATTTTATTATTATTTCTATTCCAAGTCAGTTCCGTATTAATATTATTTACTTCATTACAGTGTGTATTTTATTATTTTATTTTATTATTTTAGAGGCTTACAATTTATTATGAGTAGATCCATTATCTTTAGAGAGAGTATTCATTATTATCTATTATTATTATTTTCCGGTATTATTATGTCAATATTGCATTATTATTATTTTATTATTGTAATTATTATTATTTGTTATTATTATTATTTATTGATTATTATGTTTATTTTTATTATTATTATTAATTATTATTATTATTATGCATTAATTATTATTATTATTTTATTTATTATTGATATATATATATAGTATATATTATATATATATATCATATACGTATTATATATTATATTTATATGTTATAATATATATATATATTATATAATGTTAGTATTTTAATATATATATAAATATATATATATATATATCATAAATCAACCCACCTTTCCCCGAGACTGGGGTAAGGTGCGTTTAACTATGCACGGACAGAAGGTCTATAACCTAGAAGAATATGACGCAACAGTCAAAAAAGAAGCCCAGCTTCTACCGCCCCCTTATAACCTTTAGTGAGAAGCTCGTCGAAGTCAGAAAATCACCCTAGAACCTTCAAGGAACGCGGACATGGCCCGTCCTCATGGCATCTCATCAATGATGGGGTTCATCCGCTTGGGCCAGGTGGGCTACAACGCAGATACAACCAGCTCACAAAAACCCCGCCAATATAGGCATCTATTAGCACCTTTCTTCTCGCCTTTGCCAAGGTCACGAAGAACAACTTAGAAAATACCCCTATTCACTCCCTTAGAAGTGCTTAACACCCATCAAAACCCTCAGAAACTCACAATCAGAGGGTCCTGGGTCCTGACAAAATATCCAATATTCACCTCTCAAACACTTAGGAACTAAAGCCATAGAAACCCTAACCCAAATATTCAACAGAGCTTGGCAAACTAACACTGTCCCACCTTTCTGCAAAACACGCAAATATAATCCCCATACTAAAACCTAACATAGCACTCAATAATCCAGCTTCACTACAGACCTTTCATTGCTCTCTACAATATCTAAGTATAGTGATTCGGAGGTGAGGGATTAATCTTCAATAGCAGTTTGGAGTTTTAATCTCCTGGGGGCAAGAATTTAAAACTCGACTCAGCAGAAACACCGTTGGTGGCGCTGGTTTGGGATAGCCGGCCTTAAAGTTCGATTTCCTGTGGTCCCCCCGTGTTACCCCCTGCATAGGGGATAAAGCACGTTAAAAGGTAGTTGTTTTTTTTCAATCCCAATTAGAATCTCCCTTTCTATCCCCTTCTCGGATATCTATGGATTCAGACAAAAATATTCCACCACTACACTGACTACCAATCTAACACAAACAGCATCCTCACACAAGATTTAATCTAGCCATAACATCCCAAACTTAATGCTTCTGCTTCAGTGACTGACAGCCCAAGGCTTGAATCCACTGCGTTTTCTTACCAGTGCGGTGTAAAAACAACGAGGCAAGCACGGTAAAAGTAAAATCAAATGACAATGAATTTGTTGCCAACTTTTGATCCGGACGTACAGCAGGAGTGATACAAGGAGTGCAAACCACCCCCCCCAATACAAACATATAATGGAGTTCCCCCCCCCAGGCGCGCATTACTATCACCCCCCCCCAAGGCGCCATTCTTGATCAACATCATTAATCTTTTAATGCATGACGGAATTTTCCTACGATGGTTCTATAGAAATCAAGGCTTAGTACTGAAGACCTAACAATCACCGAGCCAAAAACTCCTCTATAATCAGCAGAGGAGAAACTACAGATATCCTATCAATCAACTTGGACATGGCCTATCAAATAAATAGAATGACTTCTCCCCCTCAAAAAAATCATATCACCTACTTACAACCCGATAAAAGAGAAAACAACACCCATCAAAATGTGCTTCTTTCATATATTAAACTCAGTCTTAATAAACAACCCACTCTCTTGGGCTTAATCCCCCCCCACACACACACACACAGAGAAAAAGGATCACACCATCTTGTGTACTACTAAGATTTACAAACAGCTTCTCCCCGCCTCAGATACTCCATCATTAAGCATATCACATCTGTTAACCCAAAGAAAGATCTCCCTATATCCATATAACACCATACTCCAGGCACGCATGCCCACACGAAATATCCCCCACAAAACAAACTTTGGATCATCACACCAGATCAATGCTATACCGTTTACGCTCCGGGCACGCCTTCAAGAATATAAATATAAAATGCATAACACTCACTAGCCCCGCTATCAAAGATGTCCCTCCCTGACAATTGACGACATAGGACACCTCTGCTAGAACTGTCTCGGAACGAACATCAGAAATAGTTTTGACTCCTTTTCTTTGACGGATCTCTGATTCCGGTCAGCTATGGAGGTACAATATCTCAAAGACGCCCGTTTCTCATAGGAGAGGAACAGGGAGGGGCAACCAATAAAGTAATATATATTATATAATATATATTTTAATTTTATAAGTATATATCATATATATATAATATAATTATATATATATTTATATATTATATATAATATAATATATATATATATATATATATATATAATTTAATACCGGACTGCCCAAATATCCTCCACTGGACAAAGTTTGGACTGTCAATCAGATTAATGCTGTCCCGTTTACCCTCTGGGTACCACCCAATTCCTTCAGGAATATAATTAATAAAGGTCATAATGCTCCCTCGCCACTGTCAAAGATGCCCCTCCTGAATAATTTGATGACCAGGCATCTCATGTTAGACTGCTCTAACGGACATTAGAAATAATTATAATATATATATATATATATTATATATATATATATATAATATATATATAATATATTATATATATTTATATATATAACAGGCATCCATTTTATTATACTGTATATATAGTAACTATATATATATATATATATATATATATATATATAATATAGTATATATATATTATATATATCAGTGGCGGGTGCTAGCATGTATTTCAATGGGTCGGCAAGAATTATATATATATTATATTATATATTATATATATATATATATATATAATTATATATACTAGTATATATATTATATATATACTATATAATTAATATAATATATTATATTAATATATATAAAACACCATATATATTATATATATTATATATAATAATATATATATAATTATATTTATTAATATAATAGTATATTATATATGATATATATATTATAGTATATATATATATTATATATATTCCTTGATTTTTACCAAGAAAAATTTACACAGTCCTATTAGCCTTCTGCATAATCCTGCGATTTTCGGTCAACTTCTTCATGTTTTATTAATTAGCGTTTTATGAGAATTACTAAAGCCTGATCAATATTGTATTTCTAAAGTTTGTTTTTGAAATAAGTCAACACTAACTTCCATTTCCATTTTATATTTATAACTCAAAATTAAATTAATAATGTAATAATTAAATTTGCAAGCGGAAACATGGGTTTCCAAAGAAAATTTAAATAAAAACCTATTTATGGCAACATCGGAGAGTACGACGAGCGAGAGGCGGCCTGCCTCCCTTTATAGTATTTGAAAGCATAAGCGATATTATTTTAATGCAAGCTACGCTGAATGTTGCGTAGGAAAGATTAAGCAGTGGGTAGAGAGGCAAAAGCATAAATTTACTCATTTTTTGGTGTTTTATATTTTCCTTTAAGATTTTTGATTAATTTCTTATGTGCTTATTATAATTAACATTTTTTTATATATTTTTTTATTGTTTTCTTAATTATTAATTTGTTCTTAAAAATAAGATAGGCAATGCTTACCCAGCCTTTCCCTTAACTACGCCACTGATATAAATTCCTATTATTCTATATATATATATATATACTATAATTATATATATTATATATATATATATATATATATATATATATATATATATATATATTATATATATATATATATATATATTATATTAAATATATTTTTTTTTTTTTTTTTTTTTTGTTTTTTTTGAGTGTACAGGGACACCACTGCACCCAAAAACGGCGGCTGTATCGCGTGTTCGTAGAACAACATCAGGGGAAGTCTACACAAAACGTAAAGATAAAAACGGGGTATCAACAGGTTTTAGATATCGTCTAAGGATTGTTCAGCTATGCGAGGAACGCAAACTGAGTCACTCGTGAAG
>JABUQX010117682.1:0-31504 GCA_015478945.1 Trachelipus rathkii
TTCTCTCACATGCAGCTGAAGTGGCAGGAACGGTCTAGAATTCGTGGAGGCTACTTTGAATTATCTTGCAATGCACATAAACTAATCCTGCATCCTCGAAGATTTCAACTGAAATGAAGTACCAATTCCTCGCCTGAAAACGGTACTCCTTAGCTCTAGCGATCTATATCGGAATCTGGCAAGAGGCGCCTCCAATACAGTAATGAAGATCCACCGGTGATATTTGACATGTGTGTGTGTTTTGATGGCGCCGTTAGAAGAATAGGCTTTGCCGCGATATGGTGCAGATTAGTAAGGAAGACGGTAATGGTGAAGTGAGAAAGTTGATTAAGGAATGTAAATCTGGCAGCTAGACATAGATGAAATTACTGGCATTGAAAATTGATCAATGAACGGGTAGGCGTGATGGTGATTGAGGATTGTGAAAGTTGTGTAACAGAAGTTTTTTTGTACGCAAGGGCCTTATTAATACAGTGGCGTAACTAAGGAAGTCATAGGCCCCCCTCCAAAGTGGAGAATGGGCCCCCTTGGACCAGTAATATAGTATTATTATAATATATAATATATATATATATATATATATATATAATATATATATATATATATAATATATAATATATATATATTATATAATATAAGAATTAGTGTTAAGTAAGTAATATATAATTATATAATTTATACCTATATATTAATATATATATATTTTTAATACTATGTAAATATATATATATATAATATATATATTATAAGTTAATATATATCACCTTAATATATACTATATTAATACTATATATATATAATAATATATATATAATATTATATATATAATATATATATATATACTGAATATTATATTTATACTATATATATGGTATATAATATAATAAAAATTTATACTATATATATATACTTTATATAATATATCTATATATATAATATATATTATATATCTACACATAATTAATATCCTTTCCTTCATATATAATAGCTATTATTATATATAATATATTATATTATATAAACTACCTACATTATGCTTGTTAGTATTTGCTAGTTTTATCCAGCGCATTTCATTTACATCTTTTTTATTGAAAAATTATGATATTTTGCTATAAAAGTGTGTCAGTTTTTGCAAAAGAGTTATGTAAAAAATGAGTAAAACTAGTATTGAATTAATCTATACTAACCATTGTATTAAAGCACTCTTCACTTTTTTGCAATAAAAATTTAATGTAAATTCTCAAAAACTTCTTTTTACATTTTGCTTCCAAATGTATTATTACTAGTTTTTACTTAAATATCTACATTCCCCCTCCCCTCCTTCCAAAAAATAGTATTTATCTAGTAATGATATATATAATATAATATATATATTAATATTAGATCTATTATATAGATATTATTATATATATATATATTATATATTATTTAATATATATATATATATATATAAATATATATTAATAAAACTATATTTACTGTATATATATATTATATTATATATAGTATAAAATATAGTATAGTATATAGTAATACATAGATATACAAGAACATTATATTAATAAGAATGTTTAAACTTACCAAAAATTCGTGTCGGTAGTCTGTTCTCGCTTGTCAAAATATTCTATTAAGGATGATATGCTTTTGTATAAGAGCTTTAACCAAAACGTTTTTGGTCTCTCTTGTCCATGAATTATTAACCATGCTTATACTTTCAGAGTCAAGAGCTTCACGACACTGTTTCATTTCCAATGCTTGAATAAAGCCAATCACTTAGCCTTGTTTGTGTCATATGTCCTTAAAAAAGTTTTTAACTTGAGCTTTGAAAACGACCTTTCAGCTGTTGCAGATGTTTTCTACGAATAAAAAGTTTGCTAAATCTTTAATAGTTACCATATTTTTCATTTTTACTTCTGTAGTCATTAATGCTTTGAAGGTGATTGTTCATAAACCGAAAGATAAATCTAAATCGTATGTTTTCTACCAGTTTTGTAGCCTTTTCTTGCAACTTTTCATTTCGTAGCTCAGATATTGCTGCAGGAGCAAGATAACTCATTAACATTGTTCATGCTAATGAAACGAGTAGTTTATCTGTCATTTAATATTCAAGAGATGATTTGAAAACCCTTATTCTAAGGGCTTTCAATGGGTCTTCAATTCTTTCATAAGATAAAAGCTCATCAAAAAACTTTTTAATCTGTATTTGACGTCTGGAAGTAAATTTTGCTTCAATGTTCCAATGATGTGTAACTCCGTAGTTTCTCTCACTACAACTTCAAAACTTTGTCTTAGCTCACAGAAGTTTGATTTTCTGTCCCAATAGGCACAGTGCATTCTGAAGTCTGTATTTTGGACTCTTTGCAATATTCATTTGAGACAAAACATTGATGTGCTTTCCAATACTTTACTTTGAAAACACAAGACATAAAGAATTAAAACTCAAAATTTATATCTGCTTCCTGAGCGCAGGCTTTCGTTTTCTTTCACTTGACTTCCTTTACTTCGTTAAATATCACTTGAGTAAGAAACTACGAAATAGCTTTTGAAATTGTTTTTTATTGCTAGTAAGGAATCCTACTTGGATGACCACCTAGTTGGACACAATTTTTTAGTGTTTTTAGATGCATTCGTTATTTGTTGAACAGCTGTTAATTCTCTTCTCTACAGAGCTTTACTAAAAACTGAATAATACAGATATAGCTTTTTCCAGGTTTGTCATAAAAATTTTTTTGGAGAGAGCCCGTTACCACCTGACATACTTATCAAAGAATTAAACTTTAACATTATGTAACTGACCACACAATAGAATGTTATTTCGATTTTGGAACAGATTTTTCTATTTTACGAAGCCGACAGTCACATGAATTATTCCCTCGCATATTTGCTCTCCATTCATAGCCTTGACCTTTCTGCATTCTTCTAATTTAATTTTTTTATCTTAATTACTCTTGAATTATTTGTCTTTTTGCACACAGGTTTAATCGACATTGTTTCTCTGTTATTGTTATAGGAAACCCACAAATTTTTCCTCTGTAGTTGCAACTATTCTTAAGGCACGCCCTCAATTTCACCCCCCTAAAAATTAATAGACATAATAAAATGCTAGAATTTTCAGCCACTGTGTTGACCCTAAAAACACCAAAACTGTAGCTTTTTTTTGCCTTATAAAACGTTGTTTTCGGGTGTTTTACCTGTGACTAGTCATTCTTTCAGAATTTTTAAATTTTTCAAAACCCATGTTTTTGACATTTTTTCGGTTACGATTTCCAATATTTTTATTTCGAAATGACTTATCAAACTTGTAAATATGCATAGATAGGATCCATTACCTAATAGTCAAAGAGATTTTTTCTCGATTTTTTGAGTTGTGTGTTCAGCGTTGTTCAATTTCCAAACCAACTTTTTTTTGGATTTTTGAAATGAAAAATTGCGATATTTTTTTCCCTCGTTCGGATGTGAAGTGGAGATAAATTTTTTTAGAGGCATATTGTAGTCGGGAGAGCACATTTTTTTACTTAGATTATATTCTTTTGTATAGACAAAGGTTTTGAATTATGTTCCTTGAACAAGTTTTCAAAAAAGAAAGAAATCTGTGAAATTTTTAAAAAAATTTTCTTTGAGTATACAAAACAACTATCTTATATAAGATAAAAAATATATAAATTTTTCACCTTTTTTTTCAAAAATTCAAATATTTGAAAAAGTGAATTATCTAGGATATTTTTTTTATACTTTGTCCTCCGTATCAACATCAAATTTCAGCCTTGTATAGTCGTGGCGAATGCATTTATTTACTTAATATTAATATATTAATATATAATTACTAATATATATATATATATTATTATATATATATATAATAATATATATATATATATATTATATAATATATATAAATATTAATATAATATATATATTAAAATATATATTATTATTTAATATTATAAATATTATATAAAATATATTATATATATTAATATATATATATGTTGTGTAATATTATGTATTTTTTCATATTTCCTTTTATTTATTTTCATTTGTTTGCTATTCAGCAGATTATGGCCCCTTATTACCTGCTTGGCGCCCCGCACCGCGGCGTCTGCGTGGGTCCCGTTAGTTACGCCCCTGAGGGTATTTATAGTTCCGAGACATTTGAGTGACGAGTTAGTAATAGTGCCAATTTATATAAAGGTAAGGGGGATGAGGGTAACTGTAATTGTAGGATTTATAAGGGAATTAGTTTATTGAGTTGCTGTTAGAGAAGATATATGCTTGATATTTGTCGAAAGAAGGCGTCGATATGACATAAGGACTGATTGGCGAAGGAAGCAAGCGGTATCTTATAGAACTATTAGAGATGTCGTTGGAGATCAAATCTTTACATTGAAACAAATGATTGAGAAAATGAGATTAGAAGAAAGAAATAAAGTTATTAGTTTATGGATTTTGCAAACAAGTGCTGATTTATGATAGGATTAATAGGCAGGTGTTAGGATATATGGTGGTTGGTGGTAGGCGTCTGAATAGAATCAAAGTATGTATGACGATAGTGAAGGTGTGTAAGAATAAATGAGAGTTGAAAGTTGATGTTTAATATTAATAGCGGAATGAGGAAGGGATGTGTTTATGTCTCCTTGGTTATTTCAATTGTATATGGATGCGGGGTTATGAAAGGATAAAGGTGGTAAGGTGCAGGGGAAGGTGCTTAGAATATAAGAATGGTAAAGAGAGTAGAGGGTGCCATATACGTACCTTGTTATATTGGAATGATTTGGTTTTGTGTGAACGAATTCTGAAGAGTGTGTTTCAGAGGAATTGATGATTATGGCCTAAGGGTTGTAAATGGAGGAGGTTTGAAAGTAAAACGTAGATAAGATTAAGTTAAGTTGTGAGTGAGGGACAGTCCTCGGGGTGAAGTTATGCTGGATGGTTGAGCAACTGAAAAACAAATCCGGAGTTAAAATTATTTAGTGTATATAACTTATTGGGATGAAAAGGAAACGGGTGTGATTGATGACAGAGGTAGTAGGAAAGTTGATGAATGGTGGAGGTGGCTGTTATAGCAATTAAATCCTTATAGATATAAAGGTACTAAGTCTTGAGGGCGCAGGGTGTTACATGAGGGCATGTTGTTACCTTGTAATTAATTGATAATAGTAGTGAAGCTATTGGTACTGGAAATAAGAGGTATAGATCTAAAGTACATATTATTTTCAGATAGACAAATCTTATGGATGTGATAGGTGTCGAGAAGAATTGTAACTTCGATTAAAGTTGATGGACATAAACGCATAATAGAGGTGTTGTGTGTCGAGTGTGGAAAGGAGTAAATAAAAGAATAAATTTAATAACTGTTTCAGTTGAAACCATTTCGTAAAGAATGAATTGATAAGTCGGTTGGTTTAAAGCGGATCTGCATAGTGGTGAGTGTGCTGGGAATCAGACCGGCTGGGAGACCGAAAGAAGAAAAGTGGATTGGTAGGTCCAGTAGAAAGTGCCTGAGGAGAGGAAGTGAGACTTTGGCAGAGGCGAGAAGAAAAGGCATTATAGATGTGAAATGGCGGGGTGTTTGATTGAGGTGATATGGCTATGGCCCACCTGGGCCAAGGATTGAACCCTACATTTGAGGAGATGCCATAGTGAGGGTCCGTCCGGCCGTGAGCTCTAGGGGAGGGACTTTTTCTACTTGCGGCGATTGCTCACTAAAGGGTATGAAAGCGGTACGGTGTAAGCTGCCTTTCTTTTCGACTTGCGTTATATTCTTCTACTACTTTTCTGTTTCCAGCCGCATGTGGCATCTTATCCCCAGTCTTGGGAAGAGAAGATGGGTGGTGATGGATAATGACAATATATATATTAATATATATATATATTATATAATATAATAATATATATATATAATATATATAATATATATATATATATTATATAAATATATATATATATATATATATAAATAGTTATATATATATTATATTATATATATATATGCACTGGTATTATTGCAACCAGGCAAATTAAATAATAAGTAATTACAATAAATGAGTTATAATTCAGTGAAAAGGATTTTTCTGCTTTTGAAGTTTTTAGTACATATATTTGCAAGAGTGAAAAAATGGTCATTGACATGATGATGATAATACATTTTTATTATTTTAGTAAACTTAAGAAATTTTCCATATTGTAAGCCTTTATAAAGCCCATATTTTAATATATCACGGCAAATCCGCCGGTTAAATTGATAATGCATTAGGCACCAAGCATTTGTATTTTTATGCTGCCTGAGTTGGTATAAAATCGCTTTGTTTAACTTGGGCAATTAGATGGTAATTTTTATAACAATATAACTTCACAATTAATTATTATAATAATGGATTCGATAAGTTGAATCTAGGAGGAGAGCTGCAGCAAGGCAGCCTCCGGCCACAAGGTATCGTGGGGCACTCCTCGGTTTCGGGCGTTGAAGACGCTCCTACCCGTTACAATTTCAAATCTCTCTCGCCCTCTATCGGTGGTACAATATAAAACAATTTTAAATATATAATAGGCGGCATTGTTTGTATGTGAAAATGGAAATTTCTCACATCAAATGGTACCCCGGACGTGGCTATCAAACAAATTGCAAAAACAGATAGAAGAAAGCTTCTCTCTGTGTTAATTGCAATATGTTTGAAATTTCGACACAAAAAAACTCTTATAAACTTATTTATAGTTATGTCATAATACGCTATAGAATAGAATAGACAAGACAGATACTACAATAGCCAAAAAGGAGAAGAATAAAGTTTACATATTAGAACGCCATTAATGACTACTTTAATAAATTTTCTTTTATCCCCGTCAATTAAATTTTCAGCAGATTTCCAATATGCTATAATGTCTTCATCCTCATCAACCATTTTGTGTCGTCTGCATTTTCATTCTCTTTCTTTTCTTTCAAACAATTCTTTCAATAAGAAACGTCCAAATTTTCTCCATGGTAAATCTGACTCTGTAGCCGACGTTAAGAATGAAACAATTTTTTGTTTAAAATCGAAATAATTATTCTCCAGAATTAAGGAATAGCTTCTTCCTTCTATAAGCCTTTATGTATTTCTACTATTTGTTCTTTTTCTTCATGTTGTTAAAACAAAACATTTTCTTCGTTTCTTCTTCTCTTTTTTTTCTGTGAAGCCTCCGTTAAAAGGGCAAGAATGAATGGAATTTTTACGATAGGCTGGCAAATTTTTGGCCAGCTGTGTTTGTTCGCGGGACTGGAGACGACTCCCGTTTTCTTTGGAGTTTTTTTTTTTTTTTCTTTGTAGCTCCAAATTTTAGGGCAGCTTTAAAATACATTTAACTTCGTTTCGTTATTTAGTATGACCGATTTTTACGGTATATTCTTTCAAAAATTGTTATAATATTATTTAATAATTAGGATAGAATACAAGGGGCTACTAAGAGAGAGGAAATTTGAAAAGCACATGCAGAATCTTACAATTATAATCATACATCAAAATAATAAATTTTACAAGGACTTTATAATGTTCTCCGTTTGTGGAGCTGCGATATACCGTTCTCTCGGCGCAGGCGCGCTAAACGTGTGTATATCTGATTCAGGCTTTGTCTCGTATGAGCACTCGCCTTCACATTATTTTTTTTATTACACCTATACTATGTTTATTAATTTGACATATAAATACAATCATAAATTCTGAGCCTGGCGAAGGAAAAAATTTTTGCCTTCCTATTATCCTCTGCTATCGGTAGAACTTTTGACGGCAACCTCTCGTGGAGGTGAAAATTACGTTCATACTATCAAAATTACTCTTACATTTATGTTACCATTACTTTTCTCTAAAAATATTGACGATTTGATAGTTATTGGACTATTTATTTTTATTTTCTCAACCTTTTTCTTCAATTTCATTATGTGCTACAGATATTAATATTTATTGTATAATAATTTTTTCTTATACCATATTACAAAATAATTTTTAATTTTTAATAATTTATTTAACTGGAGATCTATTATTATTATTAATATTATTATTATATATTATAATTATTATTATTTTATTATTATTATTTATATTATTATTATTATTATTATTTATTATTCACTTTTATTATTTATAATTATTATATTATCATTCTCTCTATTATTATTATTTATAATTATTATTATTATATTATTATTATTATTATTATTTATTATTAATCATTCACTTAATTATTATTATTATTAATTATTATTTATTATTATTAATTATTATTATATTATTAATTAATTATTATTATTATTATTATTATTTTATTATTATTATTATTTAATTATTATTATTTATTATTTCAGTCTTCTAGTTAACAAATTTTTCCGTTGTTGTCGTTATTAGTTTTCTCGGATTTGTATACTTTAAATATGTCATCGTAGTCCTAATGAGTTGTCATGTAACTCTCTGTAGCCGCTATCGAGTGGTGTTTTTTGTTAGTAACAGATTATATACCGTATTTGGGTAAGCAGTTAAGAAAGCATTCTTTCGACCAATATCCATATGATTTCTAGGAGACTTTGTGGGCATTTTTATAGGGCCTAATCACGCGTCAATTCGTTCAATAAAATACGCTTGCTAGTTAGTCTCATTTGGCTTTACATTCCTTTTTAGACGTTATGAGCTTTGTGTCGGTGGTAAATAAAATTAAGCCATTTTATTGCTTTTAGCAGTTTCTTATAGGAATTCTTTTTAATGGGATATTCGATGAGAGGCAAGAGATGGGCTGGTAGTATGGTTGCCAAGTGCCTTATTTTTTCAGAATCACTTTTTATTTTATACAGTCTAAAAATGACTGTTACGGCTTCAAGCCAAATTTGGATATTGTCTTCCTCAAATTTTGGAAGTTGAAGTGGGCAAACAAACTTGACTTCAATTTGGCGGTTTGGTATTTGACTAGTTTCCTTACTGGCGCGGGAAGGATGTTTGTTGTTGTCGTTGGGGACTTTTGTCTGTCGGAGAGTTGGTAATTTTTCCCTCCCTCAATTTCTTGTTGTTGGAGCCGTCTTAGCTCGCTTTGATTTAGTTTTAAAAGAGAAAGAAAGTTTCTTTATTGAGACCATTTTTTTTTCAAAAGGTTTAGGCCTAATTGCTCTTGACTTAAATGTTGGGTTGGTAGAATAATTTGACTATTATTTATTTAAAAAAAAAAAAAATTCAGTAACTTAATAATCTGGAAGTCGTCAAAGCAAGATGGATTGTAATGAGAAGCAAAGAGAAAAGATAAAAAGGAATGGGCAAGCAAATTATTTTATAAATTTGTTTTTGGATTTTAATAAGTAGATATTTTAATTAATAAATAAATAATAATCGAGTGTGGAGAGAGCGACGTTACATTCAATAAGTAAATATTTTAATAAATAAATAATAATCGAGTGTGGAGTGACGTTACATTCGATGTGTTTTGTTTTTTTGGAAATTTTAGAATCAACTTCATTTGATCAATAATATTAAAATAATCTAGTAGTAGTTAATTATCAATGATTAAATATAATTGTTTACATGCAAAACAGCCGCCCCGTAATCATATTCAAGAAATATAGTAAATAAATAATAGAATAATAATAATAAAATAATAATAATAATATACATAAATAAATTATAATGATGATAGTAGTGAAAATGGTGATAGTATTGATAATCAATGACAAAAAATAAATATTTAAATGAATAACGGCGCAATTAGGCAATAATATTGATAAATAATGATTACGGTTACAATAATAATTAATAATAATAATAATAATAATAATAATAATATATAATATAATATAATTATAAAATAATATACTAATCAATAATATACATGATAATAAAATAATATAAAAATAAATAATTATAATAATAAGTGCAAACCGCAATACAGCGGCAACTGCAATGGATAATATAATACATAATAATAATATATAATATTATAATAATAATATATAATAATAAATATAATAATAAATAATAATAATAATAATAATAATAATAATAAGAATAATAAATAAAATACTAATGTTTACTGACAAATATTGACTATATCAAATTATAATATGATTATATAATAAACATCAATTGAAGAAGGATACCAAATATCCATATAATAATAAATAACAATATCAATATAATAATAATAATATAATAAATTATATAATAATAATAATAAATATTTATATAATAATCGTACTACTTCATAATTGGACCGATCACAAATTGGGCTCTTCAATGTCATCATAGGAATGTTCTTATAATAATCATAAGCTAATTAATCACAATAAATTATCATATAATCTGCAATATAAGCTAATAGAAAATATAATTAAAATATTATAATAATAATATAATAATAATAAAATATATAATAAATATAATAATAATAATAATTAAAATAATAATAATAATTATAATAATATAATATATATGAATAAAAATATAATAATAATAATAATAATAATATAATAATAATAATAATAATAATAATAAATAAATATACATAACGGCTAATATGCAATCCATGGCAACTGATCCCAGCACCGCAACACTAACAATTTTTGGCATAAACTAACAACGCAAAATAATTACAACTCTACTTTGGCTTAATTTCGCGGATCTATCGCTACATATCTACCTTGCCAATCAATAGCTGTCTCTGTATACTTTGGAACTTTCTTCTCTTGCTCTTAAATATTCAAAAACCTTAGTCGTACTTATCCCAGCCTCAAAACTAAATATGTTCTTTCCAAATCTTAACTTTTCTTTCCAACACAATATTTCGTCTCTCTTTAACTTTATTTTTGATCAACTGATTTTAAATGTTTTATTCCAACTATTACTTTTAGCTATTTTAACTTGACTGCTTTATTCTAACTTGAATTTTAAACCTGCACTTTATATCTAAATTTGACTTAAATTTGCGACCTTTTTCCCTAAACTGACTTTAAATTTGAATTTTTCCTAACTTGACTTTAAAATTGAACTTTTCCTAAATTATATGCTTTATTCTAACTTAAATTTTAAACTTTCTTTATTCTAACTTGAATTTCCTTTCAGCTATTGCATTAACTTAAATTTGACTCTTCGTTTTCCTCAAAGTGAGTCACACTCAGCAACCTTCTGCGGAAAACTTTTACAAAAATTTACAACACTTCCACTAGCACCCGAATACGCGGGACTTTAATTAACTTTGTTAATGATTTCGATTGGTAACTTGATAATCTCTTTCTCTTCTCCGATAAATACACTTACTTCACTACGTTATCGGAAACAACTCATTACTGCAAATTTCTACATATAAAAGACGCCGATTCCAGTACCGATTCTTATCTTCATTTCAAATATTTTAGTTTGATTTAAGGGATTTCTTTAATCTAAACTTCGGTAATATATCATATTATTAATATTATAAAATATTATATAATATATTATTATATATATATAGATATATATATATATATATAATATATATATATAATAAATAATATAATATTATATATAGTATATATATACATATAATATATATATATATATATATTTATATATATATATATATTATTATATATATATATATATATATATTATATATATAATATATATAATATATATGATATATATTAATATATATATGATAGTAGTACGTAACTATATATATATATATATATTATATATATAATTATATAAATATAATAATATTATATATATATATAATATATTATAGTATATATATATATATATACTATATATGGTTTCATCTGATGATGTCCGCGTTGTCTTAGTCATTAAAACTTTTGAGGTGAAAGTGATTTACAATTGTTGAAATTTTTCATATCTTTGGGATAGGATTCAGTATTTTCAATAGTGACTTTAATAATTGTGGCTAAATACAATTCATTAATGACTTTAGACCATAACAGGAGTTGCGGTAGATACGTGTTCCGTCGAATTTTATTTTGGCAAATTTTGATTTTATATTTGTTTAAGATTATTAAATTTTATGCGGTTATAAATTTAAAAATATATATATTAAATTTTAGAAATATACTGAAAAGAAATTCTTTCGAATTTTATGATGTATTTAGGAAAATTTTTTTTATCAGACCGGAATTTCATAACACCTTATTTGGAATCGAATACCGCCAATGTAAAAAAACAAAAAACATCCCAACCGGAAACATAATTTTAATCGTATAATATGGTAAGTCGTTCCCCTCGTTGTGCCATAAATGGGATATAATTCATTAGTGACTGGTGCAGGGGGACACCAACCCCCTCGGTCCACTAAGCGAGAACCCCCTGTACATCGTTTACGCTTTCCTTAGTTCTTCATTAACTTTCATAATAGCTTAACGCTATATCAATAATTATTATTTTTGTAATGTTCTACCTTTCGATTTTTGTTTTTTTTTTTTTTTTTTTTTTTTTTTTACATTCCCGTACTAACTTACGCTGATGCAATTGTATAGTTCCGTGTACGTGTATAACTTCGAAAATTCTGCTTGTCTATATTTGCTTTAGTGAAACGTTAATTAATTTAATAATAAAATATTATTTATTATTGAAAATCGATAACCTAAAAATATAAATAAAACCCAATAAAAATTCACAATTTTAATAAAAATTTAAAAAAAGAAGCTGAAGTCATCGAAACAATTCCTGTATACTGATCTTAACTTTTCACATAAAAACACCTCAGTTTTCGGTATCAGCATCACAGGTACCATCTATAAATATTATACTAATATATTTATAATATGTATATAAATATAAATATTATTTATATATATAATAAATTATTATATATATAATATATATATATATTTATACTTATAATATATATAATATATATATTATAATATATATTAAATTATCTATATATAATGATATATATTATTTATACATTTAATAATAATTTATTATATATATATATATATAAAGATATATATATATATTATAATTTATATATATAATATAAAATAAAAAAATATATAATAAATATATATATATAATTTTATTATATATATATATTATATTATAATATAATAATATAATATATATATATAATATATTATATTATTATAATTTATGAATATTATATATAGATATTATTATATATATATATATAAATATATAATAATTAATTACATATATATATATATATATATATATATATATATTATAATAAATATACTAATTAATAATATATATAATATATATTTAATATTATTATATATATGATATATATTAAATGATATATATAATATTAATATATATATAATTATATATGATTATATAATTTATATATATATTTAGTATATATTAATATAATATATTATATATTATATATAATAGATATATATATCATATTATAATTATATTATATATTATAATATATATATTATATATATATACTTAATATATATAATATATATTTATATATATAAAATATATATATATATAATTATATATATATATATTATATATAGTATATATATATATATATATTATTAAATATATATATATTATATTTTGCAGTTATAATTTTTACAGTGTCACCACCACTCCGGCAGAAGCCTTATTCAAGAGGTGTTAACGCCTCAAGTACACAACTAACGCATACGCGATGAGCCAGACCAGCTTTTTGATGCGGGAGATAAATTTGCAGGAAACACAGAAAAGGAAAGAATTCACAACAAATTGGCTGAAAGAATAAGACGGCACGAACTGGCTGCGTTGCAAATATCACACAACACTCATGCGGCGACACAGCACCCCTTTGCTACGGGACGTTTAAAGGTAGAGGTACGCGTAAGTGGACAATTCCCATCGAGACCTGCCCGGTTACTATAGAAAAGAGATAACCAACCAACAGCGCGCCCGCAAGAATAGAGTGGTGATGGAAATAACGGAACAGTTATAAGTCGTTTGGCCTGACGAGACCCTTCAAACGAGTTGAAGCAGACCCCACCAATATGAGAGCGTATCTCATAAGGATATGAGGCCCTTGTATAGTTTAGAACTGAGAGAGGAAAAAAAGTCTCGCGTCTAAACAGAACTCCAGTTTCTTTGAGGGCACCCTAGCAACCGTTGTGATGTTGAAAGGTTTTCCAGTATTTTTTTGTTATGTTAAGCAAGGTGTATTTGTACAGGAGAGACGAGAGACCGTCGAAAGAGATATACGAAAGTTAGAAGGTGTCTTGGGAGGGAGATTTGAAACAGTTGAGTTTTCTAAGAATTGAATTTTCACAAGTTCAGACGACCCACCGGAAATCCTATCCAGATCACGAGAATAGAATCGGAAGATTAAGACGAGATGCAATTCTAGAAGTAAAAGAAGAGCAGAATTGATAATGACATGAAAATGAGGGATCGAGGCATCGGGCGATACGATTGGACTAGAGGTTAGATTGCAGTGAGAGATCTTAATGAAAAGTAAATAACATAGACATATAGACAGAAACCTGAGGAACACCACAAATGACAGAAAAAGAAGAATAAGTCGGCCCCGTCAACAACAGCGACATTGAGCGATTTGAGAGAAAATAGACAATAACCAAAGTGAAGGAGAAACCACAGAATTGAGTGGAGAGCAGTGACGCTGCCATACCCGGTGTCAAAAGCTTTGATATGTCAAGCGCCACCACGCAATTTTCCCCGTAAGTTTCTAAGGCGGAAAACCATATCAGGTAGATAGGAAAGAGTTATCGCAGACCTCGAACGCGAAGCATACTGGCGATCGGAAAGAGTTGATGATGTCCAGTATATTCTAAGAATGATTGTTGAAGCGGTTTCACAAGATCACACAGCGTATAGGGCGAAAGTTAGGGACAGAGCCTACTTTTTCTAATCGGTGGACAATGTGTTCCAAGACTGGAGGGAAAGTGTTAGTATGGAGACATAGAGAATATAGTTGAAGAGGAGGGCAGCACGGAAGACACTCTCTTAAAACTCGGGGAGGAATTCCATCGCGGCACCCGCTTCACTACCTTCTAGATTTCCAGGAGCTCCATGCACCCATCGATGTAATCACAGCAAAGCAATATACACCTGAGAGGAGATGGAGAGATGAGGAAGCCAGATCATTCCAGGGTGAGTTAAGGAAAAAGGAGGCCATTCTGATATATAAAATGAATTGCTGCCGATAAGGTGGGGCGGTATATTTGGATGAATGGCATGTGCACTTCCTCTTTCGACTAAATTTTCTCTCCTCTATCCATTCGATCTGGTTTGTTATTCTGGCCATTCAGCTAAGACAGAGGTATCGGTGGAAATTCTTCTCTCCCATCAACTCTTGCTATTTTATTCTGCTAGAAATCGGCTGCAGGGATACTCTTCGACGAGCAAAATGCGAGCTTTCATCAAAAGAAAGTGGCGCTAACCTCCTTGTTCTACCTATGACAAATCTTTCCTGCTCGTGCAGAATAACAGCTCTAAATTCTTGTAATCTTTCTTTCCTTCCTTTATTCCCTTGATGGTTCTGTTGCTATTCTCCAACTGAAAAGAGCCAATGCTTCGCCTCTGTTTTCCTCTAACTAACCTTGGATGATTTGTCATTCCTCACCTCCTCTTCTTCTCTCAGGTGTCCCTTGCTTTGGCTGTGATTACATTTGATTCGGTGCATGGGCTCCTGAAATTATGAACGTTAGGAAGGCGGAGCAGCATTCCTCCCCGAGTTTTAAGGGAGTGTGCTTCCGTGCTGACCCCGTCTCTTGTTCAACTATATTCTCTATGTCTCAATACTAACACTTTCCCTCAGTGTTGGAAGCACGCACGTGTCCAGCCGATTCCGAAAAAAGGTAGCCGCTCTGATCCCTCTAACTTTCTCCCTATAGCTCTCAATTGTGTTCTATTATTATTATTATTATTATTATTATTATTATTTTATTATTATATTATATTATTATTTATTATTATTATTATTATATTATTATTATATTATTATTATATTATTATTATTATTAATTATTAATGTATTATTTTAGTATTATTATAATTATTATAATTATTATAATTATTATAATTATTATTATTATTATTATTATTATTATTATTATTATTATTATTATTATTATTATTATTATTATTATTATTATTATTATTATTATTATTATTATTTATTATTAATTATATTATAATAATAATTATAAAAAGATTATTATACATATATATTATTATAATTATTATAATTTATATATTATTACTATTATTATTTTATTATTATATTATATATATTATTAATAATTATATTATTATTATATAATTATTATAATATTATTATATAATTATTATTTAATTATTATAATTATTATATAATTATGATTTAATTTATTATTATAATTTTATTATAATAATATTTAATATTATTTATTATTATTATTTTTATTGATTAGTATTATTATTTAATATATTATATTATTATTATTAGTAATTATTAGTTATTTGTATATTATTAGTATTATTATATATTATTTATTATTAATTATTACTTATTGATATTATATATTATTATGATATAATTATTCGTATTATTATTATATTTTATTATAATTATTATTATTCATTATATTATTTTATTATATTATTATATTATTATTATATTAATTATTTTATTATTATTTTAATTATTATTATATTATTATTATTTTGTTTTATTTTATCATTATTATTTATATTTTTTAGTATTATTATTTATAATATAATATTATATATATTATTATTACTTATTATATATTATATTATATTTTATTATTATACATATTATTATATTATAATATTATTATATTATATTATTAGTATTTATATATATTATTATTATATTAATTATTTATTATTTATATTATTATATTTATATTTTATTATTGATTATTATTATATTATATATGATATATTTTATTAATTATTAATTATTATTATTATTTATTTTAATATTTTTATTTTATTATTATTATATTATTATTATTATTATTATTATTTATATATTATTATTATTATTTATATTTAATTTTTTTTATTATTATTATTTTTATTATTTTTATTATTTATTATTTTTGTTATTTTTTTATTTTTGTTTTTTTTGTTTTTTTGTTTTTTTTTGTTTTTTTGTTATTTATGTTATTTCTGTTATTTTTGTTATTTTTGTTATTTTTGTTTTTTTTGTTGTTATTATTATTTTTATATTATTATTTTATTATTTATTATATATTATTATATTATTTAATTTTATTATTATTATTATTATTATTATTTATTATTATTATTATTATGTATTATTATTATTATTGTTATTATTATACTTATATTATTCTTTTGTTCTTATTATTATTATTATTATTATTATTATTATTATTATTATTATTATTATTATTATTATTATTATTATTATTATTATTATTATTTTTATTATTATTATTATTTTATGGAATGTAACAAACTTACTTAAAAAATGTTAAATGTTTTTATGATTTTTTAAACAAAAAATCTGAAGAATCAATATATGTTTCTTCGTTAATTAAAAAAAATATTAAAAGTTGTAACTTTTAGGCCCGTATTTACGAATCAACTTTGAAAAACGTCTTGACTTTCCGTAAAGGTAGCCTAATAAGCATTCCTCTGCAGTAGATCAAAAAAATTTGTATGTTATAAACACCCTTTCTTTTAATCGGGAGCTAACTCTATCGAAGACAGGTTTCAAGGAAAACGTCATATATTTCATGACGTCAGAGACCAATAGCCAATGAACACAAAGTAAATAAGAACATAAGAAATATAGGGACAGTAAGAAGCCACATGGGCCTATCGAGACTGTCCCAACTAGAACAAAATAAAAGTATATTATATATTAATTTTATGTATGTAAATTATATAGAAATATAAAAAGAAAAAAAATAATGAAATAATCTAAACGCGTTTAATAAAAAAATACTATGAAAATTGAAGATGTGTTCTTCACATTTATTACTTTCATCTGCATTTGTTGATTAGCCGTAGGCTGAAAACGTGCCTAGTTACGAATTAGGAAATATAAAAATATCATCTGCGCTCCTTACAACTAATTATTTCCCGTTCGAAGGTTGGCACCTGCTATTTCTCTCGTGTAGCTATTATCTGGTTTTTTGTAGTTTCTACACGGAAGTATATTTGACAAAATGCATTTACATAATAATATGCCAAAAATTATATAAATTAAATAATAATAGCGACAAATTGAACAATAAAAAAAAGCTGCCGCTCGGGAAACAAAATCTTAAGGAGAGTTCAAGGTTGGTTCAGCTCCCTTGACTAAGGAAGAGATTTCGCCAAGTATTTGCGACGCGTCAAGGTTTCTTACGGAAAAATTCTCAGATCGTTCATTAAATCTTGAATTCGTTAAGAGATCTGAATGGAACACTGACGAAAGGAAGGGAAAGCGGTATTAAATACGGCCCTTAGACATGAAAGGAATTTTATTTAAAAAAATACCTTCAGTATGTTTTTAATATTTGTCGGCGATATTATTTTTTAAGTATCTCACAAATAAAATATAATTTTAAGGCTTTCTTTAAAATAAAATTTATAAAAAAATATGTAAATTTTTAGTTATAATTTAATTTTACATAATATTTGCACTATTTATTTTCAACAGGATGATGAATTATTATTATTATTATTATTATTATTATTATTATTATTATTATTATTATTATTATTATTATTATTATTATTATTATTATTATTATTATTATTATTATTATTATTATTATTACACACACAACACACACACACACACACACACACACACACACACACATAATAATATATATATATATATAGTATATTATATATATATATATATATAAGTAATATATATATATTATTAATATAATATATATTATATATATAATATATATATATATAATATAATATATAATTATATATATAATATATAATATTAGTGGCGGCTTTTGGGGGTAAGCCGCCGAGTTAAATTTCTACTCGATTCCCTATTTTAATATTAGCGATGTTGGCAACTGTATTCCTTGACTCAAAAAATAGTTCCTTTCGTATATGGCTAGGCAAATTTGTATTGCGATCCAACTCAATATTAGTCATTTTTTTTTAAACGAATCCAATTTAAATTACAATTAGCAAGAAATAATAATAATATTATTAATAATTTAATAATAATTAACTAATTAATTAATTTTATGCTAACTTGATCATCTCTTATACCGAATTATTTAATTCATAATTTCATATAGAATCATTGACTCATTCTTCCAACCAGAGTCGCCATACTCACTTGAGTCAGACTCCTTCTAGGCTAGTAGCTAATTTGAATCGGCAGATCAGTAGTTTTATTTTCATGTTATTAATGAGAATGCTACTGTTTGGAGTTGGAGTTAGTAATAATAAGCTTTTCATATTATTAAATATTAATTTATTACTGAATTTATGAGCTTTTAATGAAATTGAGCTCTTAGTTTTATAAATAAGGGATATTGAATTCAAAATTCACGATTTCGATAGGAAATTTCTACCGTTTGAAAGAATAATGAGAAATCAAATGGGAAAGTGAAGAACTTCTTCCGTTTAGAAGAAAACCTGCAAAATCAAAAACGCCAAAAAATAATAAAAATATTACTAAAGTATACAAAAAAATATATATATATATATATACGTTTTCTTCTGGCAAACTATTAGAAAATGTTGCAAGATCTAAAAGGTACCAAAAAAGTACCACGACAAAGCATGCGTCTGTGGAAGTTAATTATACGGTATATAAAATTTTTGATAATTTTTTTTAATACATTCATTTTTAGGTTCTATATGAAGATAGTAAACTTTTATTCTCAATAAACTTTTTTCAAAACTCTATAGTTTTTCCTTTCTTTGTGGTAACCTTCACTTACTATATATATATATATATATATATATATATATGATATATATATATATATATATATATATATATATATATATATATATATATATATAATATATATATATTAACTATATGATATATATATAATATATATATATATATATATATATATATATATATATGCCTGTGTGTGAGTGAGGAAGATTATGCCCAGCTTATGCTCTGAGTTTCGTTAGATACTACTAATAGGACAATGGTAGTTATGTTAGTGATCTACTACCACTAATTTACTCCTTAATAATTCATATGCATGCCTAGAACGACCTGGACGTCACTGCCGTATGAGACCTTTTATCTTTCTAGGATTTTAATGGTCAAATTTATGTTTGATAAGGTCAATGCATGTGTGGTTGTAACATTTGGTCCATCTGAGGGTGATGTTGAGAAAAGTGAGACTTACTGAGACATTCTGATTGATGTTTTGAATGGGGTAATTGGGGGCTTCAGATTGATTATGTTGAGCTACTTGGATGGTTGTATTGGTGATTGAAAAAGTGATAGTTTAACAGGAGGCTTTTATTTGCGGGAAAAAATAAGAAAACTTGGAATTTGATATATTTCTGTGAGGAGAGAGATATGTGTGTAAGTAGTAATTCTAGCAAAAAACAATCCATACGTGTTCAGGAGTTGGTTTAGGCAGAGACGGGGTCGAAGTGAAGAGTTTGATTTAGTTTGTGTTGAGGAAGAGGTTGATGTATGTGATGGATTTTAAATCAATGAGGGGTTGAGGATGGAAAAACCAGATCATTATGTTTTGGGTAATATTAAGTCATAGTAGTAAGAATATGGATAGAGATGAAAAAAGTAAAAAGAAGTGGATATAATTAGGTGTGATAGGTTAAATGAACAGGGTTATAGGGGTATGGATGCTAGATAATTGCAAATAAGTCAGTTGAATGTGAACAATATGTAGCTCGGCAAATATGGCCGCTAATTGAAAGGAAACAATTTTGGCGGTAGTAGATCGCAAAAGAATTGTGGGTGTGCGAGAGGTAGCGAAGCAGTTGATAAAATGAGATGATGATATACAAGAGGTGATGCAAGCGGTTAAAAGTAGAAAAGTAGCGTGGTTGAATATGCTAAAAGCCAAATATGAGGTTTGGGGAGAAAGGTGTATGGAAATATAAAGATAGGAAAAGAGGGATACTAAAAGTTGCAAACGTTGGAGAAAAAAAGGTTAAAGAACAGCTTGAATGGAGGATGAATGAAGACTTGCATTGAAATAGGAAGCCGTTCTGGAAGGAGGTCCGAAAGTTTTTAAAAAAGAATAAGGGTAATCTTCATAGAATAAGGAACAGGAATGGTGCTTTCGTGACTGATGAAGTTGACGTTAGGAGCGTGGAGGAAATACTTCGAAAATCTGAAAATTATTGAGGTGATAGTTAATGTGTGTTGGTTTGATGGGTGTAAGATGAACATTGCGCATTTTGAGGAGAACTAGCTACATTATCAGGGGAGGTTATAAGGATAGATAAGGCGGATGTAGGGTGTAGGAAGTTGAAAAATGCTAAATTAGAAGGTATATATGGAATTACCGGTGAAATGATCAAGAATTTAGGCGAGATAGTAAATGACTAGATAAAGAAATCGTGTAACAAAGCGTTTGCTGAGGGTGTAGTTCCGAAGGATTGGAGGAGAGTAATAATATATATATCATATATTATATATAGTATTTAGTATATTATATTATATAGTATTATATATAATATTATCTATAATATATAATATATATATTATATATTAATATATATATATATATACTATTATTATTCTACTATATATTAAATATATATATATATATCTATCTATTATACTATATATAATATATAATATTATATATAATATATACTATATATATATATATAAAGTATATATTATCTTTATTATATTATATATATAATATATATACTATATAGTATATATTAAATCGGAGAAAAACTAAGATAGGGAAGGTTTTGTAAGACATTTGCATGTATGGTCGATAAGGTGTGTGCACCATATGTACAGCAAAACTTGCAAGCATTGTGTACAAGCAAATAAGAAGCGTGTTTGGTGCACTATTTCAATGTAAAGACGACTGTTAACTGCGTAGATAAGAATGGCTAAGGCACTTGTCCCCCCTTCAGTGGGCGAAAATGCCAAGTTGTTTGGATTGATTGGTGGAGGAGTCTGCAAGGGCCGAAGCCAAATTGATATCGGAGTATAGTTTGGACTTCCGAAACGGAGAAGTATTTTAGAATAGGTTTCCTGTGCCTATGAAGATGATGTAATAAATTACCATTATTCAAAGTTAATTCATGGCTGATTTAGTGTGGCTATTGTTTACTATTCATATACAAAAATCTGCATTTGTCTTCTATGTCAATACGCATTTAATGCTTGAACTAACGCTAACCTGAACCAGTTATTTCTCATTTCAAGAACAGCTTGAAGATGAGCATCTCATTATTCATTTTCTGCCTTAGTTGTAATCTTGGCTTCTAGTATACTATATAATAATATATATATATCTATAATATATATATATCTATATATATATATATACCTATATAAATATAATGATATATGATAGTATATATATATATAATATATATATATATATAATATATATATATCAATATATATATATATATATATATATATATATATATATATATATATATATATATATATATATATATATATATATATAATATATTGTATATATTTTATATAGTAATCAATATATATTATATATAGTATATATATATATATATATAATATATATATATAATTATAATATATATACTATATATATAGTGTATATTATATATAATATATATATAAATATGATGATATATTATATAGTAAATGCAATAAATTTTGAGATGTAATTTTTTTTTTATTATATAGCTGTTATTTGAATTATGGTCAAATTTTGTTGTGTTGTTTTTAATTTTGAATTTGAGAAATGATATAAGTAATATAATTGGTATGCGAATTTAAAAAGGAACTGCAAATTCACATTTCCTTTATTATTTATATGTATAGGGTGATTCCACTTCCATATACTTCTGTTGAAGCAAATGAAGTCTATGGGCTCAGAGAGGAGAGAGAGAGAGAGAGGAGGAGAGGAGAGAGAGAGAAGAGAGAGTAGAGAGAGAGAGAGAGTGATTTTAAATATGAAACAAAGGTACGACACAAATGTGAAATAAATTAGGCTTCAGTTTCCACTACCCTTTGTACCGGGGTGCGGGACGTGGACCCATTTCTTATGCGCCCCCCCTCAACTCCTATGCATCAAACCAACCTTTCCCCCAACTCTTATGCACCCACCAACCTTTTCCCAACTTTTATGACCACCATCCTTTCCCTCAACGCACCAGTCAATACGGAAAGGGTTTTTTTAATAATTTTGTATTTCCGTGAATTCAAAAGTTAAAATTATATTTAAATTATTACTTGTGTTTGTTTTTTTATTTTTTTGATATTTATTTGATTGCATATTTTGATCTATAATTTTTTTTATTTTGTTTGCTTTATTATTTTATATTCTCCATTTTATTAAATTCATTTTTATTATCATTATTTTTCCTTTATTTAATATTTAGAACTTAAAATTTGAAAATCTTTTTTAGTTTTGAGTTTGAAATGCTCGTTTCTGTACAATCTAATGAGGGCAATTAAGTCTCTAACTAAAATTAACGAAGAAATCAGTCGGATGTGGTTGCGGTTGAGAGTTGCTTCATATTGAAAATAACGCGGATATCCACAGATGCGGATGCGAATATCCGGTCTGCCTCTAATATATAGGGCCAGATTTCGATCCCTCTTCCAGGTCCAAGGTACCATTTAAATAGAAAAGTTCCCCTCCTTCAGTAGGGCAATGTTCGTGGCATGTAAAACTTTTTAAATTAACAAAATTTATATATATTAATATATATATAATAATATTATATATATATATATTATATATATATATACTTATATATATATATATATATAATTATATATGTAGTATATATTATTATAATATATATATAATATATATATATACTATATATATATACTTATAGTATATATAGTATAATATATATATTATATATATATATAATATTATATATAAATTATATATATATATTAATAATATATATACTATTATATATATATATATATATAATCTATATTATATATTATATATATATATATATATATATATATATATATACTATACTTATATCTATATATATATATATATATATATATATATATATAATATATATATATAATATTATTATATATATATAATATATACCATCATGCTCTGTTATCCGCTCCACTTCCATATACACTATTGATTGCATGGACTCAGACATTGTTTTTGTTAATAAGAATTTTTGCCTATTGTTATTTCCCTAGAATTTCATTTTTAATTAATATTAACATAAGTTCTCGGTATGAAATAAAAGCAAAATTAATTGAGAAAGAACAGTTATTCTATAACTAGGAAGCTTCACAGTCACATAGAAAATAAAGTTACTATATTAAGAACCAAGTATATATATATTATATACTATATATAGATATATAATATATATATAATATTAAATAATATATATATATATATATAATATATATAATATATATATATCATTATATATAATATATAAATATATATTATCTAAATATATACTATATACTATAATAATATATATATACATATATATTATATATATAATATATATATATATACTAATACTTATATATATATACCGTAATATATATATACTAATATATATATTATATCATAATATAACACATAGCTCACAGGGAAGGAATGACATTGCTGGGAATGCTGTCCAAATTTTAGGCGAAAATGTAAAAAAAAAAAAGAAAAAAAAAAAAATATTAATATATATTTTTACAAAAACCTACAATAGCTACAGCGAAAATTTTTTTCAATAAAATATTTTTGGAATCCTGGTAAAATTTTAGATAGGAAAATGTAAAAAAAATAAAATAAATAAAAAATATCTATTGCTTAATTACTAAGTAATATGATTAGAGCAGCCTATTAGAGACCTTTATTGGTTACTCGTTAAAATATAATAGACTTTCTATTATTTTGCTTTTTTTTTCTTTTACTACTAACGTTTTAGACCCAAGGGTATACCGCCCGATGGCAGGAGTCGGGGTCTCTCGGCTTCGGGGAACTCACGGGGTAGGACTAATTCCCCCCCTCGGGGAGGGTCTCCGGAACCGCCGTTCTGTTGGTATTTGGGTGTCGCGGGGTCCTCCCGCCTCCCTACGGGGTATGGAAAACGTCCCCCCTGTGGTCCCTGTCGGCTCGAGCCCCCTACATTGCGTGTAATACCTTTACAAATAATATATATATATATTACTGTCCATATACCAATATATTATTATTTATTTTTTATTTTTTTTTTTTACATTTTCCTAATTAACATTTTACCAGATTCCAACAATGTATTCCTTTTCGCTGTAGCTATTGTATTTTGAGATATGAATTTTTTTTTCATTTTTTTTTTTTTTTTTATAAGTTTCCGCATAATAATTAGTGCCAGGATTCAGACAATGTATTGCTTTTTTCCTGTAACTATTGTAGTTTTTGAGTATGGATCGATGATAGTTGTCGCTCTAAAAATATCTATATATATTTATATATATCTATATATATATATATATATATATAAATATATATATATATATATTATATATAATTCTATATATAGTATATAATAATATATAATAATTATAATATTATAATATACTTATATATATATTATAGTAGTATATTATATATATTTATATAATATATTATATATATATATATTGGTATTAACACGATCTCTCTCTCGTCTCTCGATCTCTCCTCTCTTTCTCTCTCTCTCTCTCTCTCTCTCTCTCTCTCTCCTCTCTCTCATCTCTATCTCTCATCATTCTCTCCTCTGTAAAAAACATAAAAATTATCACAATTTGTCGGTAATAAACTATTATAATAAGTGAGCTTCCACACCTTTTAGATATTAATCAAATTTTTTTTAGATTTATTTATATTCTTAACTTAACTAAAATTATAATGAGATTAATAATGTTCACCTCCTAAACTATGTTATCTGAATTTATTTTCCCTTTCCATTAAACTAAACTTATAATTAGTAAATTGTTTATTTCACTTGCCATTATTGCTTCAATAACTAGCTATCTAAACTTATTGAAAAAAAAGTTTCAATCTTTTTACACTAATGCAGGCGTTGCCTGTTTCATTGTGTTCGATTTAGTTGATTTTAAAATAAATCGTGCTTTTGCTGATACTGATGCTGATAATGCAACATGAGCTTATATGGGATATATATAGTATATATATAAATATATATATATATATATATAGTATATACTGTATATATATTATATATAATTATGTAATATAGTATTATTATATATATACTATAGTATATATAAGATATATATTATATATATTATATATAATATAGTAATAATAGTATATATATAGATAATAGTAGAAGGATTACACAAGCTCTTAGATGTACAGAAAAATGTTCATATATAATAATATAGTATACTACTATATATATTTAGTATATATTTATATGATAATATAATTATTATTAATATATTACTATATTATATATATTATCTATATACTATATATATTTTATTATAATTATAGATATATATTAATATATAAGTATTGATGTCATGATTGTCAACTAATCACGACCCTCTCTCTCTCTCTTCTCTCCTCTCTCTTCTCTCTCTCTCTTCCTTCTCTATCTCGCGTCTTCTCCTACTCTCTATCTCTCGCTCTCACAGTCCTCTTCTCTCTCTCTTATGCTCGTCATCTCTTAAGATATTAAATGCTAGATAAATGTAGATAAAAAGTACAAGCAATTGCGTTTCTGTAATAAATATCGTAACAATAAGGATGAAGTTAGCTAAAATAAGGATTTCCCGGGTCTCTGGAAATGTTCCATGAGTAACTAAAATGGCACTTGGATTTGTAATTTAACCATAAAAATCTAGAAGAAAATTCCGATGTTAAACGAGCTAGGGAAAAATTTCTATGAAAATTTAATGCTATTTTAAGAAGATTTGGCTTCCGTAAGGATTGGATGAATTTTTCTATTCTTGTTTGACGATCATTTTTGCATAGATATTCTTGTGGAGCTAAATTAATGGACGAATAATATAATATTAGTCAGGCTCAGACAGTTTGATAGTTAGTTTTGACTAAATGCTATAAGAAAAGTTTGATGGAATTCGATCGGTAGAAATTTGATCATTTAAGTTAACGGGGAGATCTATTCATAAGGAAACTAGGAACCACCCATAAACTCTTAGATGTGAAGGCAAAATCAAAATTTTTTCACATTTTTTTTTTTATTATCTGAAATTAGTAGAAAAATTCCTCCTGAAAATCATGTGAGAATTATTTTTTAAAAATTCAAAATACTCAACGGAGAAACCCAAAATCAATGCTTTCCTATGTAAAGAAAGATCTCAACGATTCAAGTGCAATTGGCAATTCCAGGGGTTAGGCATCAAAAAATGATTTCTTTATATACTAACTAGGAAAATCTCAATCTTTTTTTTTTCATATTCTCACCTCCTAGCTCACTTTCTTTCGATTTCACTAGGTCAAATAAATGGACGACAGGTGAGCCGGCGAGGACACGGAGCACGAGGAGCCGGGAGCGGGAGCCGCGAGCCCGGTGTATATTTTTTTTATGAAAGTAATTTTTTTTAGATAAAGATATATTTCGCAGAGAGATGCTGTGAACAATTTTCAGAATAGTAGACGCAGATACCTTAGTTGGATCCGGATACCGGATGCAGTTCAGTAGAGCGGAAACCTTAGTCTGATCCGGGTCCGAAGTCGGAGCCGGAGCCGAGCCGGATAAATGTATTCGGAGCCGGAGCCGGAAGCGCGGAGCCGGAGCCCGGAGTACTAATTTTTTTTTTCGCAGAATAATTTTTTAGAAGATCTGCTGAACAAATTTTTAAATAGTTGGCAGAAACCTACATTTGTCCGGAGCTGAAGCTCGAAGTGGAGCTGGAGCCCGGAGCCGAACCAGGACCGGATCCGATCCGGATCCGGAATCCTGGGTATGATTTTTTTTTTTTTTTCTAAAAATATATTTTTAGGTGAAAAATTTTAATGCCAGAAGACGTACTGACCAATTTTCAATTAGTATAGAAACCTTAGTCAAGCATCTTGGAGCCGAAGGTGAAACTCGAGCGGCCAGCCGGAGCCGGGCGCGGAGCCGGGCCGGAGCCAGAGCCGGAAGCCGGAAAGCCGGGCGCTGGTAAATGATCTTTTTCAAAAAATATCTTTTTAGTGAAAGAATTTAATGCCAGAAGAAACGTACTGGAACACTTTCAAATACGGGCACAAATTCTTAGAAAGCGGGATCCGGATCCGGAGTCGTAGCCAAGGAGTCGAGTGGTGCAGCCGGAAGTAGTTTGATTTTTGTTATTCGAAAAATATTTTTTTTAGGTGAAAATTTATTGCCAGACAGGAGTGCTCGAACAATTTCAATAGTGCAGAAACCTTAGTTGGGTCCGGTATCCGGAGCGAGAGCCGGATTCGGAGCCGGATTCTGGGATAAATTTTTTTAAGGCAAAAAAATTTTTTTTCAGATGAACAGGAGGGATTTGTGCTAGAAAGACGTGCTGAACCAGGTTTCAAATAGTGCAGCAGAATCCTTAGTCGGAGCCAGAGCCCGGAGTCCGAACTAGTCGGAGCCAAGTAGTCAGAGCCGGTGCAATAGTATAAACTTTTTTCAGAAGAATATTTTTGTAAGTTGAAAAGTTTACTTTGCCAGAAGTCGTGCCTCACCAAACGTTTTCAAAAAAGTGCAGAAACTTTTGTCAAGATCCAGGAGCCGAAGGGTGAATGTTCGAGCCGGACCGGAGCCGGACGCCGGAACTGGTATCGAATTTTTTTCAATAAAATATCTTTTAGGATAAAATTTAATGACAGAAGACTTGCTGAAACAATTTTCAAATAGTGCAGCGAAACCTACTAACCTTAGTCAGGGTCTGGATCCGGATTCCGGATCCGGATTTCGCGGATCCTGGGTATAAATTTTTTCAAGAAATATTTCTTTAGATATGAAAAAATTATTGCCAGAAGACTTGCTCTGAGCAATTTTCCAAATAGTGCAGAATCCTTAATCGGATCCGGATTTGGATTCCGGAGCCCGGATTCAATCGCAGTCGGCAGATCGAGTCGAGCCAGAGTAATGGTTTTTTTTCGAAAAATATTTTTTAGCCGAAAATATTTTATGGATAGAAGACGTGCTGAACCAATTTTCGAAATAGGCTAGAAACCTTCAGTCTGATCCGGAGGCCGGATCCTGGTGATAGATTTTCTTTTTTTTTAAAATATTTTATGTGAAAACTTTATTGCCAGAGAGAGTACTGAATAATTTTTTAAAGTAGTTCAGAAAAACTTTACGTCGAGATCCGGAGGCGAGAAGCTGAAGCTCGGAGCTTGAGTAGGAGCCAGGAGCTGGAGTCAGAAGCCCGGAGCCGTGGCGTAATGACTTTTTTTAACAAAAAATTTAATTTTTTAAGGTGAAATTTAAGGCCAGGAATAGACGTACTACGGAACAAATTTCACAATAGTGCAAGAACGTTAGTCGAGGTCCGGATCCGATCCAGATTCCGGAGCCTTGATCCTTGTATAACCAATTTTTTCAAGTGATAATTTTCTTAGATGAATAATAATTTATTCCAGAAGACTTCCTGAACAACAATTTTACAATAGTGCAGAATCCTTAATGGACGGTTTTGGTAACCGGATTTCGGAGTTAGGGAGCGCGGAGCGGAGCCCGGAGCCGGAGTATGATTATTTTTCGAAAAATATTTTTTTTTTTGTGAAAAATTATTTTGAAGAAGTGCTGAACATTTTCAAACATAGTGCAGTGGAAACCTTCAGTCAGATTTCCGAAGCGGCCGAAGCCGACTCAGAGCCGGTGTCCGGATCCGGATCCTGGGTAATTAATAACCTTTTCAGAAAAAAATCTTTTAGGTAGGCGGAAAACAATGTATTGCAAGAAGAACGTTTGAAAAGAAGTACAATTTTCCAAATAGAGAGCAGACCCAATCTAGTCGGATCCGAGCCGGGACCGGGAGCCGAACCCCGACACAACCGACGAACCAGAGCCGAAGCCCGAGAGCGGGGTCACTGAGGTATCGTTTTTTTTAAGAAATATTTTTTAGTGAAAATTTATTGACAAGCCGGATGTGCTGAAAATTTGATTCAAAATAGTGCAGGAACCTTTGATCGGATCCGGATCCGGAGCCGGATTCTTGGTATAAATTTTTCTTCAAGATAATAATTTTTTAGTTATGAAAAAAATGTATTCGCCCAGAAGACGCTTGGTCTGACTAATTTTCAAAATAGTTATCAAAAAAACCTTAGTCGGTATCCGACAGATCTGGATACGGATATCCGTGAGTCGGAAACCAGCGAGGGAAAGCCGGAGTTAGGAAGGGAAGATGATCCTGTTCTATAATTTTTCCACAAGAAATAATTTTTTTGAGCTGCGAAAAAACTATTTTATTCGCCGGAAAGATGTGTGAACATTTTCAAGAGAGAATCGACATAGTGCAGCAAGACTTAGTGTTGGATCCCCGGATCCGGAAGTCGGAAAAACGGAGGCCGGATTGATGGGATATAGCTTTTTGTTCCAACTCAAATTATTTTTTTGGTGAAAGTTATATTGGGCCCAATCGCAGACGTGCGTAGAACCATTTCAAATAGTGGCAAAAAACCGTTAGTCGGATCAGACAACCCCAGGATTGGAGCAGACAGGCGGTAGTATGAAACAGGAACCGGATGTCTGGGCATAAATTTTTTTCAAAAAATTTTTCTTGTAGCTGAATTTTATTGCACGAGAGTACTGCAGCAATCTCAAAACAGTGGCAGAAACTAATAACGTCGGAGTTGGACGCCGGAGCCGAGCCGGAGAAAAATTCAAATAAACTTATTATTTTTTTCCCTTGGGCGGTTGTTAAAAGAAATATAAATACTGAATCAAGGCTTGAATATAAATATTCAATTGAAAAAATAATTACTATATATATATAGTATATATATATATATATATAACTATATATATATATATATATATATTCTTATATACTAATATATATATAATACTATAATTATATATATAATATATATATATAGTATAATATGTATATATAGCTGATATATATATATAACTTAGCTTATCATAATATTCTATATATTCTATTACTATACTATACATACATAATATATATATAATTATATAAAATTATAGTATATAGTATATAATATATATCTAATATATATTATATAATTATTTATTATATATAATATATATATATAGTTCATACTCACAATTTATAATATACTGTATTATATAATATAATATACTGTATAATAGAAATATACTATATATATATATAATGCGATTATTATTATAATATCCACATATATAATACTATATATTATGATCCATACAATTATATGTAATACTAAAAAATTATAATATATATA
>JABUQX010117683.1:0-12500 GCA_015478945.1 Trachelipus rathkii
AATAAAAATATATGGAGTTATGCCAATTTTCTACCGATTTTGACAAAATAATCGGCGAGCGATATTTTTTCAATGTGAAAAAAAAAAAAAAAAAATAAAAAAAAAGAAAAAAAACAAAAAAAAACAGAAAAAAAAAAAAAAAAAAAAAAAAAAAAAAAAAAAAAAAAAAAAAAAAAAGAAAAAAAAAAAAAGGAAAAAAAAAAAAAACAAAATCATCCACAATGGAAAAAATGTCATAAATACAAATCTGTATTACACATAAACAAAAAAACAAAAACAAAAAAGGAAACAAAAAAAACAAAAAACAAAAGAAAGGAAAATCAATAATTTCGTTTTCAAATGCATTTTAATGAATATTTACAAAAAAGTAAAAAACTAACTATTTCTAATATATTTTTTTGATGGAGCTTCATAAAAACCTAAGGCTTAATAAAAAGTGAGCAATGCTTATGCAAGTTTATTTCAGTTTAAATTTGAGTGTATCTCCTTCAAGTTGTATAGCTATAATCTTAGACGCCATCACAGTTTTTTTTTTTAATCAAAGATATATCGGTAGCGGTGGGATACACAATTCCCCCAACCACGACAGAACCACCTGCGGCGCCTACCGCGGACTCACGGCAACACCTGTGCCTAAAATTAAAAGCAATTTTTCTTTTTCCGTACAATTAGCGTCCGTTATTCGATATCGGCCGCCTTATTTTCTTTCACCAAAAAGAACTTGATAAACCTCATAAAAATTATTTAAAAAAAACAAATTAATATTATTTATTTTAAGATTCTGTGTTAAACTTTACTATTGTCAAGTTACTATCCTAATCAACTGACAATCGTTTACATAATAAAGATTTTCAGAATTTTTGAATATGTACTAGGAAAAAAGACGCCTACATCAATGATTTTGAGCACAACAAACAAATAAATAGCAAACTGGCACACCAAATTTTTCTCAGCATGTGTCGAGGCTATGTAACTTCTATCAATTATATATATCGTATATATATAGATATATATTCTATAACTATAGTATTATATTATACTCATATAGTATATATATTATATATATATACTATCATACTGAATTATAGTATATATATACCTATATATATAGTAGTATTATATATATCAATGATATTCATATATTAAATGCGAAGATGAGCGGATTAAAAATAGAAGGGAGAAAAAAAGAAAGAAGAAACTAAAGAACAACAGATAAAAAAAACTAAAGACTGCAAAAACTTCTAACTAAAGTCTGAATAACTTTCAGAATTCAGGCTTTTGAAATTAGAACTTGGCCAGCCTATTGTAACAAAGGGATTTTACTAAAAATTTTGCATTGAGTCAAACGTTTTCAGTTATTAGAAAGGAGGCAAATATATTATATTTTGATTAAATTTATTGGGGAAATAGCAAAATTTTCGGCAAGATTTATTTTCATACATTTTAATAAGTGTAATAAATATTAATAATTTGACTGAAGTATAAATGAAGGAGCGACAACATATCTTGCCTTAGTTCCTTTGAATTCTTTAATTGAAAGAATTTAAACTTGGATTGTAAAGTTAATATTCAAATTGCAACAAATTATTCAACTAATTCATTCGATGATTCTCAAGAACGAAGAGAGATCTCTTTCGCTTGGCTACTAAGGGTAGGGAACCCCTTATGTTAATAATAATAATAATAATAATTTAAATAGGGCGAAAGGGTTAGCAACCCGGCCCTTTACTTTTCTGCTTGTAGAAATCATGGACCAGCATTGGAACCTTGTGCACCTTAAAACACGATCTTATGGAGAGCTCTGGGAGAACGTAGTTTTGACGGCCCGAATTGTAAAAAAGATGGCTAGGTCCAACTTGAAAGGGTCGAAACCCTTACCCATTGAGTGTACAATTCTCAAGGGACTCGCTATCGGAACACTCATTAAGCGTTGAGAAATGTTTGCTAGAGTGCTCTAGGAGTCCAAGATTTTCTTTGCTAGAGAGAAGAAGATCGCTGATTTCCAACTAGACGGACCAAAACCCTACCTGCCGGAATAATATAATATATAATGAATAATAATAATAATAATAATAATGTGAATAATATAATCAATTAATAATAATAATAATAATAATAATAATAAGAATAATAATATAATAATAATAATAATAATGAAATAATAATTACATAAACCAACCTAATTCTCCCTACGCACTAACCTATTCCTAACATAACCTAACAAACGTAGCCTATTTCCTACCTAACACATAACCTTACCCACATGTACCGTGAGCTAAGATAATATAAACAAAGTTCCTAATTTACAATAACTAGCTCTATCTTTAGATTTAAAATAAAATACTGACATAAATAGTGGCACCGGTCCCTACGAAAAAGAGATACATAAACATAACATAACATAAGCATAACATAAAAAACCATCGAATAACAGTAAACATAACTAACATAACATAATTAAACTAAACATAACATCACTTTATACCTAACCATAAATTAACATCAACAAGCATAACAATAAACCCAATAACATAAAACATAACATAATATACATTAAAATAATAGGAAGAAATAACATAACATAACATAACATAACATAAAATAACAATCTAACCTAACTTAACCTAACCTAACCTAACCTAACCTAATCTAACCTAACCTAACCTAACCTAACCTAACCTAACCTGACCTAACCTAATATAACATAACGAATAACTGCTAACACAAGCATTTTCCCTTACGTAACCTATCCTAAACCCACATAACAAAACCAACAGTTACTTTAAAAATGTATCTTACCCCTACTTAACAAAACTAACTTAACCAAGCTTATCCGTCAATTAAGTTGACAGAGCAATATTAATTAACTTATCATATACAACAGTGCATGATGTCTCCATGATCTGATAGTTGTTTGTCTAACAAAAACTTTAAAATATTCCGTCGAGCCTATCTATTATTGTTTCAATATATCTAGATATTGAATCAATTAATTATTAGAATCAGCAACACTATGCAACAAAAAGGTTTTCCGCTTGTTAACGTGTGTGTTTCATAAAATCATAAATATCTTATCGTACTATTGCTTAACCAAACCTAAGCTAACCTAACACACCTAAACTATGAATAAAGTTTAACATAACCGTAGTTCCAATTTTTTTAATTTCAAATTGACATGTCAATACTTAACATAATCTATCATTAGATGATAACATAAAAGTACTTACCATATACGACCAACTTGACCAGCACATATGTCAGATCAAAGAGCAACCAACGGATTTTCTATATAACGGTCCTGTTTTATTCATAAATGGAGATAGGCATCATACACTTTGCGAAAGGGATTCTACTCATGCAGGCAAGTTTATTTTTAAAATTGTTGCGGTTTTGAAATCTTCTTCGTGCATATCATCTATCCTCTCTCTCCTCTCTCTCATCCTACTCTCTCTGCTCTATATATAATAATATATATATATATACAATATACTAGTACTACACTATATATACGTATATATATATAATATATAATATATATATGATATATTATATATAATTAATATACATATATATATATAATATATATATTATATATATTATATAAGTATATATATTATATATATACCGTAATTATAATATATAATATATATATATATATACCTAATATATATATTTATTTACATATATATTTATTTATTTATATATATATACTTATATATATTATTATATTATATATACTGGGTTCTCCGGTGATATAATATATTATAGTATATATTATATATATAGAGTATAGTATACATATATATATATACGTTATATAAATATTACGTAGCTCGCGACTATATAGTATGATATAGATATATAGATATATATATTCACTATAGGAATATATCCCTACATACTAATATATATAGTTATTTATTTATATTATTATTTTATTTTATATTGATTTATTTATATATATAAAGTATATATACACTATTATATATTAACATCATCTTTTCCTGTTGATCGATGTCTCAGTCACTCTCTTTACCCTAATCCTTATTATTTAAAAGATTTCCACGAGCTACATTTCAGTATCTAGAACTTTCCAGTCGCAACAAGTAAATCAGTTGGGAAGGAAAGTGCCAACGCATACATTAATTCTCAATTTATCTCCGTAGATTAAAAATATTAAAAGTATATTCTTTATGTCTATTTTTTTTGAAGCCTTAAATATGAGAAGTTTTATTAACATATAATTTTTCAATAAAGTTACGTCCTGCTTGTTCTCTACACTGTTATTCTTAACTATATATAAAGATTTGTCCTCAATTCAAGATATGAAAAATGAAAATGTTAATACATATTTTTTCCTTTTAAACATTTAAATCCAAAATTTAATTTTTGTTGATTTCAAGTTTTATGTGTAATACTTTTGAAACACGTTTATAATGAAAAATATACATGTTTAAAAATATGTTCTATATTCAAAAGTTTTAATTGATAAATTTCAGCTGTGTTAATCAAATGAAAGCCCATTACCCCTGGGGCTAAACGTTTTAAAAAAAGGAATAGAACGAAGAATCTCTGCTATATGAGGGATTAAAACAACGTATGTTAAAATATAATGTTTTGTTATTTTTTAACTGTAAAAAAAATTCTTTTATGTTTTTATGTCATGTTTGGAATATACTGCACAATATTATTCTAACGCTCAAAATTGACATCTTTCGAAACTTCGAAACATCCGTAACTTTCCTATTGATGCTAACGTAGAAGTGTCTCTCGCAAAAACCTTAATGGACAACCTGCTACTACACTTTCGAAAGCCGGGAATTAGAAACATCCAGCCACATATACCAAAAATATATATATTATATATTTATATAGAATAAACATATTCTATATTTCTATTTATATATTATATTGTTACTAAAATATATAATATATAATAATAGTTAAATTAGATAAATATATATATATTACGTGAATATATATAAAATATATAATATATAAATAAAAATAATTATAAAAATATTAAGTATAATATATTATATATTTATTATTATTATATAATTTTCGTATTAGAATTTTATATATATATAATATTAATATAATATATATTATATAAGTATTATTAATTTTTATTAAATATATTTATATTTTATGTATATCTAATTTTTTATTTTATTTTTTTTTTTTTTTTTTTTTTTTTTTTTTTTATGTTTTTATTTTTTTTTTATAATTATATTTTATATATTCTTATATATTTTTTATTTAGAATAATTTTGTTATATATAATTTATTTTTATTTTTTAATATATTATTATTTTTTTATTTATTTTAATATGATATTTTTTTATTTTATTTTTTTATTTTTTATTTTTTTCTATTATATTTATTATTTTTTTTTTTTATTATTATTATTTTTTTTTTTTTATATTTTTTTTTATATTTTTAATTATTATTTTTATTTTTTTTTTTTATTATTATTTATCTTTATTTTATTAATTATTATTTATTTATTTTTATTATAATTATTTTATTTTATATTTATTATTAATATTTATTTTAAGATTTTATTATTTTTTATTATATATTTAGCTTTTATATTTTAGTTATTTGTAAAATTTAAATTATATTATATTATTTATATTTTATTTAATTTATAATATTATTTTATATTTTTTATTATTAATTTTTATATTATATTATTTTTATTATTATTTTATAATATTTTTTTTTTATTTTTTTTTATTTTATTTTTTATTTTGCTTTTTTTTATATTTTTTAGTTTTTTTTATTTTTTATTTTACAGAATTTTATTATATTTTGGTATTAATTTAATATAATTATACTAATATAAGCCTTGTAGGTTATTATATATAATTATATTAATATATAAAATCTCAACTATTACTATATATATATATATATCTATAATATATATATATATATATATCATTATATAACTAAAGTATATTAGATATAATATACTAAACTGAGATATACCTTCATATTTAACAGATAAATACTAACATAATGACCTTTGAAGGAATTTCATGTTACAGATAAATATCTTAAATAAATTTTTTAATATTTTTTCATCACTATTGTTAGTATATGATTGAATACTTCAAATATAGCTATTAATTTAAGAATTATCTAAGTGAGAAAACAGAACTAATATCGAAAATGTTAAAAAATTAATAATGAATAAGAGTAAAATCGTCATTTTGCAATGAAAAACGTTGGATTTTTAGGGGCTATATTTTTGTTGTGCAAATCGGATATAGAGCATGATGTATGGTAATAAGATAATGTTGCTATTAAATCCCCATTCGGAACATTTCTTTTTATTGGTTTAATTGTTTTTTTTTTATTATTATTCACAGATCATGTGGGCCCAAAATCCTACATAACCAGGCATTGATACTTTTGGTATTTTTTTTACAATTTCCTTTACCACCTTTGCAATACAATTTTAGTTAAACTAAGCTATGAATAGTGGTACAAGCTTTTGCCAATGCAATTTCGAGAAGTTTGTGTAAAAACATTTGTGTATAAAATTAATTTGCTGCACTAATTTTGAGTGGAGAATGAATTATTTTCTTTAGAAATATTTGAGATGTATTGCTCTTAAAAATTTCTTCACAACTAATTCTAATAATTGGAAGTTAGATAATAATATATAATAATATATATAATAATGAATAATGGAGTAATAAATAATGGTAATAATATAATAATAATACATAATAATAATAGAGAGAGAATATAATAATAAATAATAATAATAACTAATTTATATTAAATATATCCGATAATTACTAACGTAGTTTTGGAGATATAAAAATAAAAATAATTCAATAATAATAATAATAATATTACAAGTATAATAATAATGAAATAATAAATATATATTATAATTTATATATATAATAAAGTAAATAATTAATAAATAATAATCATATAATAAAATTACAATAGAAATAATAATTAGATAATATATAATAATAAGTTAATAATAATAATAATAATCAATAATAGTAATTAAATTAGATTAATAGAATAATAATAATAATAATAATAATAATAATAATAATTAAATATAATATTATATATTATTATAAAATAAAAATAATATAATAATAAGATAATAATAAATAATGTAATAAAAATAATTAATAAATAATCAAAAATCAAGATATATTTTATTATTCAGAATCAGTTGTTACAGATTGTTAATAATATTATCAATAACAGAGAGATACAAAATAATACGATATTATTACATTTTACAAATGGCAATTACGAGAGAATCATGTAAATTAAGACTCAAGTTTCAACTCGCCTGATTCATGAGAATGGGGCTACGTGATTAGCAAACACACGTGTTGTGCCATTTTGAACCCCGAATTACAAATTACATTTTTATATCGTATGATCAATTTTGAAGCATCAAACTATCGCAATGCCACTTCCTTTCTAATTAGTAACAATAAATTGTATTAATTAAAGTGACAATTAAATATTAGTTAATTAGAATAACGTGAATAATACCTAGTGACTATATCACAGTCAATGAAATAGCTATAAGTTTTATCCTAACACAATAATTATTGTTATAATAATATAATAATAATAATAAATAATAATAATAAAATAAAATAATAATAATAATAATAATAATAATAGATAATATATTAATAATAATAATAATAATAATAATAATAGATAATAATAATCAACAATAATATAATAAGATAATCATAATAATAATAACTAATAATAATAATAATAATAAATAATAATAATAATATAATAATAATAATAATAATAATAATAATAATAATAATACATATAAATCAATAATATATAAAATAATAATCAATAATAGAATATAATAATAATAATAATACCTATAATACATAATAATTATAATAAGTAATATTACTAATGAATCAATAAATAGAATGACAATGATTAATAATATTTACCTTTAATAATAATAATAATAATAATAAAATAATCAATATATAAATTAAATTTAAAAATTAAAATATAAAATAAAAAATAATAATAAATAATAATAATAAATCACATAATCGTAATAATAATAATAATAATAATAATAATAATCAAATCAATAATAATAATAATAATAAATAATAATAATAAATATAATAATAAATAATAACAAATAATAATAATAAAAATACTAACAGTAACCGTGATGACAAAATAATAATCCTATTAATTCTAGTAACAAAAATAAAAATTAATAATAATAATATAATAAATAATAATAAGTAAAAATAATATAATAATATAAATAAATTATATAATATATAATAATATAATAATAATATAATCAAATAATAATAATAATAATAATAATTAAATCAATAATAAATAATAATAATAAATAATAATGAATAATATTATAATATAATACAATAATAATAATAATGAATTAATAATAATAATAATAATAATAATAATGAAGATTCTTATTACCTAATAGAAATACCATATAATTAATAATAAAAATAATAAATAATAATGACAGTTCAAGTAATTCAACAATAAATAATATATAATAGTAATATAATAATAATCAATTAATAATAATAATAATAATAATCAATTAATATAATAATAAAATAATAATAATAATAATAATAATATATAATAATAATAATAATAATTAATAATAATAAAAATAATAATAATAATAATAATAAATAATAATAAAATAATAATAATCAAAAATAAAAAAAAAAGTTTTATTCAGAAATAGTTGTTACAATTTTATATTTCAATAGACAAGATACAAATAAATAGATAATTATTACATTTAACACAAAAATGGCAAATAAATCATGTAAAATTAGGATCAATTTCTCCTTCTTATCTGAAATGGGGCACTGATTGGCAAACAGTGTCGTGCCTTTTGAGACCCCGAATACAATATAATTTATATCGTATACATTTTGAGCATCAACTACGCAGATGCCTCTTCCTTTTCTAATAGTAACAATATTTGTATTAATTAAATGTACATATGAAAATATTAGTTAAGATAGAAATAAGCGTGAATAATACCAGTAGTGGAACTAAATCACAGTCAGTGAAATAGCAATAAGTATTCCTACTCAAATTTACTATGTTATAAAAATATCATAATTAATAATATAATAATAATAATAATAATAATAAATAATAATAATAACTAATAACAATAATACCAATATTATAAGATGGCTAATTCGTATTACAAATATATAAGAATAATTTTAACATTTAATAATAAGAATTGACGTGAATCAAATTTAATTAAAATATGAATAATAATAAAAAAAAAATAAATAAAAAAAAGAATAAAATAAAATAAAAAAAAGAAAAAAGATAAAAATTATAAAAAAATTTAAAACAAAAAAATAAATAATACCATAAATTAAATAAATATAAAAAAAATATAAATAATAAAATAATAATTATAAATAATAATGATCCTTTCTAAAAAATAAATAATTAAAAAATACATAAAATAAAAAAAAATAAAAAATTGATAATAATAAATAAAAAATAATAAAAAAAAACATAAATTAGAATCATAAGTTAAATACGAATAGAAAAATTTAGACAAATTACTAAAAACTTACCATATGAACTGGGGTATGACAAGTAGCACGTAAGGAAACGATTTCTATTCCTTAATAAGAGTAATCAAATATTGAGAATATAAACTAATAATAAATAATATAAATTAATAATAATAAAATAAATTTATAATAGATAGATCCTAATAATATTAATAATAATAATAATAATAAAAATAATAATATATAATATAAAATAATAATAATTATAAATTAATAATAAATAATAATTAATAATAATATAAATAATAATATAACTAATAAATAATTAAAATATATAATAATAATAAATAATAAAAAATAATAAAAATAAATAATAATAAAATTACTAAAGTAAAATTAACAAAATAATAATCTATTAATTTCTTAGTAATAATAAAAATTAATAATAATATAATAATAATAATAATAATAATATATATAATAATAATAATAATTAAATAATAATAATAATAATAATAAAATAATGATAATAAAAATAAATAAACATCACTCACACACAACACTACTAATAAATCATATAAATAATATATAATAATAATCATATTTAATAAATAATAATAATAATAATAATTATAATAATAATAAATAGATATTAAATAATAATAATAATAATATATATATAATAAATAGTATTAATAATAATTAATAATTAAATAATAATATAATAATAATATATTAATTATAAAATAATATAAATAATAATAATAATAATAATAATAATATAATAATAATAACATGAACATCACTCTAATCAATATAAAATAATAATAATAATAATAATAATATAATAATTAATAATAATAATTATAATAATTAATAATAATAATATATATATAATAATAATAATAATAATAATAATAAGACCAATAATATTAAATATAAAATAGAAATAATAATATAATAATAAGAATAATAATAATATACAAAATAATATAATAATAAAATAATAATAATAATAAGAAATAAGAATAATAGTAATAAATAATATACCAGAAATATAATAAATAATAATAATAATAATAATAAAAAAATTAAAAATTTTATGGAAGATAGTTTGATCATAATAAGAAAAATAATATAATACACCAGACCATAATAATAATAATAAAATAATAAAATAATATAATATATTAATTAATAATAATAAATTAAATATAATATATAATAATAATTATAAATATTAATAATAATCGACCACCATTAATAATATAATTAATTAAATAATAATATATATAAATAATAATGTAAATAATAATAATAATAATAATAATAATATAATATAATAATAATTAAAATAATAATATAATAATAAGTAATAATAATAATAATAATAATAATTAATAATAATAATAATAAATAAAAAATAATAAAATAATAATATAAAATAAGAATAATAATAAAATATAAATAATAATAAAATTAATAATAAATAATAATAAATAATAATAATAAAGCAATAATAAATAATAATAATAATAATTAATAAATAATAATAATAATAATAATAATAATAATAATTAAAATAAAAATAATAATTAATAATAATAATAAATAATAATAATGAATAATAAAATAATAATATATTAATAATAAATAAAATATATATATAAAAATATAATAATAATAATAAAAAATAATAATATAATAATAATTATTATAATAAAATAATAATAACAATATAATAATAATAATAATAATACTACTAATAAATAAATAATATAATAAATAATAAATAATACATAATATAATATAAAATATAATAAATAATATAATATATTATTAATTTAAATAATAATAAATAGTAATTCTAACAGTTATAATAAAATTAATGCAATAAAATTAAATAATAATAAAATCAACTTGGTTATAAATAATAATTTTTTTTTTCTTAAAATAATTAATAATAATAATAAATCAATAATAATATAAAAAATATAAATTATAATAATAATATATAATAATAATAATAATGAATAATAATAAGAATAATATAATAATTATAAATAATAATAATTAATAATAATAAATAATTAACAATAATAATAAATAATAATAATCAATAAATAATAATATATATAAATAATTAAAATAATAATAACAATAAAAATAATAAATAATATTAATAATCTAATAATAAATAATAAAATATATAATTAATAATAATAGTAATATATAAATAATAATAATAAATAATAATATTAATAACAATATAATAATAATAATTAATAATTATAATAATAATAATAATGATTATAATAATAATAATTAAAATAAAATAATAAGCAATTTTAAAAACAATAATATTATTATTATTATTATATATTATTATTATTTTATTATGTAGTACTTTATTAATAATAGCTTTTTTGTAGTTTTACTTTGTAAATCGGCAAATATTAGGTATTGTATTTAGTACCACTATTTATATAGCTTACTAGCAAATGTATATAGAGAAATTTTTCCATTTTTATAATTATTGAGGTAAATCGTTATAGACTTTAGCACATTTATAACTAAACTGCTTGTCTAGCTTTTTCAAACCTATAGAAAGGAGGATTTAATGTATAGACCCATATTTCTGAGATTTAGATCTCTTGAATATATTTGATTGTTATGAAAAGTTAGATATTATTAATGTTACATGCCTTTTATTTGTAAAGTATCTTGTGCTGTTTCTTTAATAGAGATAGCTTCAATAGGTCTTCAAATTGTTAATATATTAGGCTTTTTAAAATAAAGGTGCTGTATGCTCTAGATCTTTAGTGGGGCTTAACAGTCCGGATGATAGCTATTTATCTGCAATCAAAAAATAACCGAATTAATGATGAATTTGCTAGAACTGGAAGG
>JABUQX010117684.1:0-5000 GCA_015478945.1 Trachelipus rathkii
TATATATATATATAATATATATATTATATATATTATATATAATATATATATATATATTATATATAATTAATATAATATATTTAATATAATTATAATATAATACTATATATTAATATATATATTTAATATATAATTAATTCTATATGATAAAAAATATCTGGAGAGGGTGCACATCGATAGCGAAAAACCATGAATTTTTATATAATAATAGAAGAATAACATATTAATAAATTATAAATTACAAATAAAAAATAAATTATATAAAAATTAATTTATTATACAAAAAAACGCATCTGAGATATAATGATATTATAATCCCTATAAAAATGTAGAAATTTAGTACGTTTAAAAATTTTCGATAGCCATTATTTTTAATTTTTTATATATTTTAAATATAATATATATTAATTATTAAAATATTTCGTCTAAATATTTAAAAAAAAACTTCAAATCATATTTTTAGGGTAATTAACCATTTATATTTTGCAATATTATATATTTTATAGTTTAATCACAAGATAATTCATGAACTCACAAGTTGACCTAACTGCTTAACTAACAATTACTATATAGAAATTGAGCTTTCAACAAAAGAATTCCAAACTACCTTATGCTTTTCTATAATACCCTGCTATATATAGCTCTGAATAAAGTCACAGTAAATCTTTTTACTCGTCATATTAGGCTATTCGTCTGTTTCACGTCCAGACAGTCTGAGTTGTTAATTCTCTCAATTAATAAAAATCTCTATCTCAGTATCTAACATGCTCTCAAACGATACTACTACAGAACTACCTATACAATTATTATAAATATAATCAACACTCAATATAACAAACTAAATAATAGATAACATTAGAATAATAAAAGAGATAAGATAGCTCACATATTGGCCTATCGAGATCATCACTGTACCCCATATAATAGTCGTTAGCCAATCAGATACCAATCATACTATCAATAGTAATAACAACATAAATTACTAAAAACATGCTACAATTGACTAATACCAACAAATAGCATCTATAAGGCTTGGTCAATAATGTTACATTAGTATATAATATTTATTATAATATATAATATACAAGTTTATATACAAACAAAAGAGAAAAACACATAACTATAGCTAAGGTATACTATGTCATAACACCACATACTAACAAGTACTTTAATTATAATTATACATGAGTAATAATATAAGCTACCATCACTGGCCATTTTTAAATTTATTATTAACACTCTAAGCTGAGACAAGTATTATAATATATATATTTATGAGTTCAAAAATCTCTTGAATAATAGGTGAGCCTATAGGTCTACGAATGACCATAGCAGCTGCGTTTCCAGAGCCGTACATAGCAGCCCTCGATTTGCAAAAATCGTATAACTCAGAAAACGCTTACTGAGAATGATATAAAAAAATTTAACATTAACCAATCAGAGAACAGGAATAATTTTGAGTAGCACAGAAAGGCTAATAATTAGCGATGAATATCACCCTGATACGGATCATGACAATTGGTAACATGCCAAAGTTTCTAACTTTATACCTCACGTTGTCGGTGCCCTAGGTCTTTGTGAGCGGTGGATATACTGCACATTGTGTATAGAGAACCAAGAGGGTCGCTCCTCTATATAATATTTTAAAAATAATTATAACTATATGTAATTATTATATACTAGGTCAAGAGTTATAACGTATGGAGAAGATAAATTACGTATTGTTAAGAGTATAATTATTGTAATTAAGATAAATACTATGAATAGTTTTATATGGAGTATTCCACTCTTCTTAAGAATAAAATCCACTCTTCGTACCTCTCTCTTCTCTCCTCTCTCAGAACGTTCCTAATTTTTAACCATTAATGCTCTATTTACTTTCTCTTGGATCTCTCTCTCTCCATCATTCTTCTTTTCATAACGCTCTCTCTGTCATTCGGATCTGAGGAATTTCTCTTGATTTGTGTCCTTCCAAGATAAGTCCATAAATTATTCAATGCTTTTAAAACACTTCTCTCTCTCTCTCTCTCTTTTTTGTCTCTTATCTCATCTCTCGTCATATAACCGTAAAAGAAACCTTCAATTCTCTTATTTTGTTACTATATATTTGTAAGTAGATTTTCCTAACAAAGCCCTTACCTCTCAAAAATATGGCTAAAGAAAATCCAATTTTTTAAAAAAAATTAAATAAAAAATTATAAATTTTATTTTATATTAATATCATATAATTTATATATTATATTATATATATATATATATATATATATATATATATATATAATATTAATACAATATTAATAAACTACGTATCTTATCATTACGATTTATAATACTATATATTATATTGTAGGTAAAGTAGCTAATATGAATTTAATTCTGTACACCTGAATCATTTGATATATTCAGAGCTTCCTTTATCTATCGATTACTATTAAATATATAATTATTGGAGATCACGTTTTACGAGAGTCATAGTCCAGATATATAATTATAATATTTTATTAATATAATATTATTAATATAATATATATATAATATAACTATATATATATATATATATTAAATATATATTTTTAATATATATATATATATAATAATATATATTAAATATTTAAATTTAATAATTATATATATAATATATATATATTATATTAATATAATAGTAATATATTATATATATATATATATATATTAATATATATATACTATATAATATCTGAGTACAGATGAGAAGAGAATAGAAGAGAGAGAGAGAGAAAGAGAGAGAGAGAGATGATAGAGAGATGAGGGAGAGAAGAGAGAATAGAGAGAAGATTAGATAAGAGAGAGAGTTATATATATATACACTGAAATTTTACTTATAGTTAATTTTTGTTAATAATTTATAGGGAATTGATATCTAATTGTTTCCCAAATTTGGAAGTCTTTTTGTGGATGAAATTGTAATGGAAAAGGGCTTTACTGTGTGTAAACACTTAATTGGGAATTTTTTGGAATGGAAGGGTCGACAAAGAGCATGGGCAACTTTATCAGGAATATTATTTATTAATTTTCCTTGGGTGAGATGGTGGTACTAGATATCTCTATAAACAGAAATTACCGACAACGGCGATAGATTATACATATTTACCCCTCCGCACTTCGTGTTCAGCTGTTACGGTTGCGAGGTTTTCTCGGCCTCTAGGATCGGAGATTCATAAAACGGGGCTATTAATAATCACACCTTAACGAGGGTATTGGATATCACCTTCTCTTCAGAGAAACACTGCTCCGTCACACTTTGAGTCTTTTGGGTTGTCGCGGGAGGTTCTCCGACATCCACCCTTTTATTCACCGGAGGGTAACTAGAACGTCCCCCGAATCCATCCCACGCCCATTCATTTCCGGCCGTAGCCCGAATATAAAGAGTTGTAGGATAACGAATTTTAGGGGGCTCGTTGGACTCACTGTGCCAAAAAGTATTATATTATATTAATAACGGGGCCTTTGATGGCAAAGTTTCTTATATCTTTAATAAGGACTTCTACGGAGGCTAAAGGTGCTAAATATTATTAATTATCAAACTCAGCTAAAAAAAGAAAAGAGCACATTAATATTTAGCGGTACTATGTTTATCATTAAGTTTACATTATATTATAATATAATATATATACATTATTTATTTAATTTAATTATAATTAAATTATTAACAAATTATAATTTATAATTTATAAAAATATTTATTGAGTTATCCCATTCCTAACAGTTCTCTTTTTAAGCATTAATTGGTTTTATTGGTGTATCTAATTATAGTTTTCCTTTCAAATTATATCAGTAATATTAAGAATTTTAAATAATATTAATATGTAATTTTATTTTTATCCGAAATGTGAATTAAGAACAAGTAAATGTTTATTTTTACTTTTTTTTTCTTAAATTAAAAACGAGTGTTTTATTGACTTCTTAGACTGGCTCCGATGCGGTGCTTGGTTAGTAAATAAAATATTGACATAATCTCGGGAAAGTGAATAATACTCATTCTCATCAACCGTATGCAAATCACCCGTCCCTTAAACTCCATTCGATGTTTTGTTAAATGTTGCCAACTCAAAATATCAAAAGGCACTAGGTTTTATAAAAAAAAAGTCAAAATGACAATAATAGAGGTAACGAGTGGTTTGTAAACAAAATTTAGCAATAATAGGTTTATAAAATTGAACTATATATAATAAATAAGGGTGTAAAATTCCAATAGACGGACAGAGAGTTTGTCATCCTTCACACTTATATATCGTATATAATAGAAATATATTAACTCAGTTAATATAATATTTTTCTTTGACGTAATAACTACAGTACACATCGTTGAGTAGTAGCCAATATTTGTTTTACTATTAATCATAATACCTAAATTTTCCACAAAAAAAAAGTCTTATGCAGCACACTCTTTTTTATTTCGATAATTTCACATTTCTTTGCTCTTATATAAAATTGCCAGCACTTTTCCGACTCATCATATATTCTCATATACTATACTGAAACATAAATAATAATAAATCAATTCTACGTTAATTTCTAATTTTTAAGCTACGATTCTATAAGCACTGCACGTGTGTATGTTCACACAGCTCTCGCTAAACACTCTGATATATATGTAATATCAAAGATGTACTATACTCTAATAATCAGTTTATCACAAAAGTTGAAATAAATTTTTATTAAAATTAGGAACAATAAATTATGTGTAGACCCTACTTATTCAGATGAGTTATAATATATAATAAAATTAATGATCAGTATATGTAATTTAGTATTTAAATATATAGATAATTTAATATTAATTTTGAAACATATATGTTAACTAGGAATATTAATATAGCTCACATGTCACATATATATATATATACACTTAATTATTCATTACTACAAATCGGGTCGATTCAGATTAACATTATATCGGATTAAAATAGAACTCAAGATTGAAAAATCGAACCCTAACCCTGTGACTCAATACCATATAT
>JABUQX010117684.1:27500-32500 GCA_015478945.1 Trachelipus rathkii
AAAAAAAATAGAGTGAAAAAAGCATCTCTTTCCTTGATTAGGGGTCTGCCCGTGAGTGGAAGTGTTAACTGTAAAAAAAAAAAGAAAAAAAAAAAAAGTAACAAAAAGGAAAAAAAGAAAAAAAGCATCTATTCCTTGATTAGGGGTCTGCCCGTGAGTGGAAGTGTTAACTGTAACAAAAAAAAGTAAAAAAAAAAAAATAGTAACAAAAAAAAGGAAAAAAAAGAGAAAAAAAGCATCTCTTCTACCTTGATTAGGTGAGTGATCTGCCAGGGAAGGGAAGTGTAATCGTAACAAAAAAAATAACAAAAAGTAAAAAAAAGAGAAAAAAACAAAATCTACAGATTGAAAGGGTCTTGCTCGTGAGTGGTAATGTAACTTAAATACAAAAAATAATAATTATATGTACCTACTTAAATTAAAAAGGTATAATGAAACAAATACTAAAATACGAGTATTAAATTTAAATCAAATATGATATAATATAGATGAGAGAAAGGCATCAGCTTCTGACCTGATTTAGAAGTCTCCAGACTTCGCTCCCTAAGAGTCAAGCGAGAGAGAGTGTGAGTGCTTCTATGAGGTTTACCACCAAATCGTCGCAGAGAAATTTATCAATGCGTGAGAGAGATTGTCGGATATGAAGTACTGCACAGTGTTGTTAGCGTGTTACTCCTGTATATCAGATATAATAAATTGTGATGCGATTCGAAACCTTAGAATATCGAAATATTATAAAGAGAAAATATGTGCCATCAACCATTTCGTGATTTAGGTCTGCCGTTGAGTTGTAGGATATGTAACTTAGAACAAACAAAATAATGTACATATATAACAGTACGTAAACAGCAGTAATAAACTGCCGATTCTCTACCTCATTTAGGTGCAGTCAGTCATAGTGTATGCTGTCCGGTAACTGTTAATTCTCTCTCATATAATATCGAATATGAACTACAATAAAATAAACCAATACGATATATAGTACGAAGAAGACAGGTGGCACGATGAGGAAGTAGCTGCTAGAGCGCAAGAGAGTAAGCGGCTGAGATCTAAAAAATGTACAGAAATATCATAAAAAACAACATCATTCAAGCAAGACATAAGCGAAGAAAAAGATTAAAATGACTCGGTTCTAGTGTAGTAAAGAGTGGCGCGTGAGGCGAGAAATGAATGCTCTAAAATTTACATACACATTAGAACTCAATACAAAATAATGGGGTTAAATGAATAATAGAAAAAGAAGCGATACGCTCCGTGGACCGAGGAAGAGGTAAACTGAACAAAAAAATAAGAAAAAAAGGTACGCAAATAGGAGCAGAAAGGAGAAGAAAAGCATCGATTATTTGTTGTTACAGATATTGTAATTTATTTCCCTTTCGAAAACAAAAAAATAGAAAGAGAAAGTGGACCATAGATAAATGCAATCGCTACAACTAATAGACTCGTGTGAATGTTGGAAGGTCTCGAAGAAACATATAAAAATACAAGAAGGAAGAAAAAATAGTAGACAATAAGAAAAAATGCGAAATATATTCTCAGTCAGGCGTTTTGCACCAGTGAAATTGAAGTACACTATAAGCAAAAAATAAACGAGATGAATCAAAGATAGTAGTAACAGAAGGAAAAATAATAATCAGACCGCCAGAAGTCCGAAATCTAGTTCCATTATTAAGTTATAAGGATTTTCGCCCGGTTGAAAGTAACAACAACAAGAGAAAGATTATACAACATAAATACAAAAACTGAGTAAATAGATTAAAATTATAAGGCCTACTCCTGATGATGAGGTTCGCTGGAAAATGAAGCCGAAACAGCCATAGATGCAAGAAGGGATGTACAAGATAAAGACCAAAAGTAATAGAATAAGAAAATAGTAACCTGAGAGAACTGGCCATGCCGGTATTGCAAATTTAAATCCTCATTGGACCCCAAGCATCATAGGATAACTCCTAACGTCATCCTACGTGCACCCTCAGTCGCTTCCTACCCATGCTCCAGGCGACCTCATCCTAGACTGATATGGTCTACACTGTGTTACATTGTGTTACTATTAGTCCGAAACTATCTCTTAAGTAACTATTACAAGTACAGGAAATTCAATATACCGCCGCCTCAACCATCTATTTGAGCTTTATGCAATATCCTGGATTGAGATCATTATGTGTCGTGCTTAAATTCAATCACACTTTTCGATCTTAGAGAAATTCAGTATGGGAATATATCATATGCATTTACTTATACCCAGACTTCTCTTCCAGGCAATTAAAAACGTTAAATGACATATAATTAACAAACATGTTAGATATGCTGATGATATTAAATTTGCACAAGATGAAGTATAACATATATATTAAGGTCTAAAGGGTCAAATGGAAAGCATGGATGATAATCGGTTGGTTAAAGCGGTGAAGGTGATATTAATAGGTATTGAATAGTGGCATGTAGTGAAATAATATCGTAATTCAAGCTATGAAGAAGCTGGAAAAATAAAAAGTAGTAATTGCAGTCTAAGTAAAGGTATATGCACTTGAGAGTGGAATATAGATTAGCGAAATAAGCTACGAGTAAAGTAAAGTATAATTATCATATAAATAAGGGTTATAAGGGGGGGGGTATAAGTTGTAGATAATCAAGAGGTAGTATGGGGTATAGATTATAAGTTGTTTGATAGCCGTGTACTATAGGGATTAGAACCCGTAGCATTGATGATAAATGGCCGGCTGTGAGGGTCCGTCGCAGTCCCTTGAACCCTAGGGTAGATTTTGTTCAGACTGCGACGAGTTCTCACTTAAGAGGATATTAATATAGTATATATATAAGAGTTTACGAGATAGGAGGATAATGCAAGGTTTATTCATTATCCGACTTGTAGTCATATTCTATTACGAATCATATACTTTCCGTTTGCCAGGTAGCAGTGAATAGCCAATGATATCATCAACCCATAAATAGATCTATAACAGAGGGAACAAAGGGTAATGTGAATGAAATGTAATAGATTAGATTTAGAATAATATATATAGTATATAATATATTATATATATATAATATATTATTATTATATATATATATAATGAGTGTGTATGTATTGTAGTAAAAGAAAGACATGAAATTTCAATGCATAAATGGCGTAAGAACGTCTTGTTTAAGTTAATGCTATAAAAATGGCCGATAAGAATAAATTGTAACCAAATTGTAACAAATGGCGTAAAGTCTTATTTAAGCTTTAATTTATAAAATCATTAAATTATTATCAATGGAAATATCTTATGTTCTTTATATTCTTCACTTCCTTTATCTGTTATTTGTTTTAATGTTATTACACAATCATACTAAATTATGTACATGATTGGTGTATGCATATATTGTGTATACACAGAAAGTGAAACAATTAAATATTAATATGTAAGAACCTTTTAAAAGAGCGATAAAAATATTTAATCATAATCCGCTTGACCATAAGTTTAATTATTAATCCATTGAAACGAGTTGAACGACATTATGTTTGTATACATTTGAACAAAGTCAAAAGTAACAAAAAAACAATAACGTTTATTAACAATATTTTTCGAGATCAATAATTTAAATTATAATCATTTCAGGAAGGATCAAATTTTGTCTTTGACCATGTTAAGTTGTAGTGTCATTTGTGAATCTCTAATACATTAAACAGTTTTTTTTATGAAAACGTACTTCTTATCTGTCTATTTGTTTTATATGTTATACCAATCATTTATAATATTAGAATGGTTTAACATAATATATATAAATAAATCGCTATAATCATAAATTTTGGTAAATCAATATTTATAAGTTATAAATTAGTCCTTATTATACTAGTAATAAGTTATTTTATTCTTTTAATCTACAGCATGGTCCAAAAAGACTTATGCGGGCATGACGAATGTGTGTCGTGCTGTCGTGCTCGTGTGTGTGCTGTGCTGCTGTGCCTGCCTGTGCGTCGAGTGAGTGTTTATGCCTGATGATAGTTTATATGTATGTACGCTGAGGTGAAAAGGAATATTGAAAAACAAAGAGTATGATCAGATAAATTGCTTCTAAATGCAGAGGCTGTGCACCCGAGCGAGAGACTGAGAAAAAGGAAGACCATGAGAATAGGAGGGGTCGAGCATTATTATTCTATATATCTGCAATCAAACAGTGTACTACTACTTCATTATATCTATACTAGTTTAGTTCAGTCTTACTCGGACATACAGAATCTTTTTATAATTATACAATGATAACAAGATTTTGGTATAGGCAACTGATTGCGGCAAGGTCATTTACAACCGACAATCTAAAATAATAAAATCGAATTAATATGTAATAATTTAATTAAATAATAAAATAAATAAATAATACTAATACGTTATAAATAATAAAGTAATAAATAATAATTATACTAAGAATATATTACCAATAATTAATAATAAAATAATCTAAATGAATTATAAGATACATTTTTTTATAATTAATTTTGATTAAAATTGAAACGTCGATATACTGCCAGGATAATAATAATAAATAAAAAATAAAAATAAATATCCAATAATAAAGAATAGATTAAAAATAATGAAGAATAAAGCAATAAGAATTAAACACTTTCAAAAATATTGAATAATGATTGTAATTAATAAAATATAATAATAAAAGCTTATAATAGTTAATATACAGTTATAATAATAATATCATATATGATAACTATAGGGATAATAATAGTTGACAAGCAAAAAAAGCTAAAATTCAAAAGTGTTTTATTATAATAGATATAGATCTTTTTTAAAGTTTAAAAGTTTTAAAGGAAAAAGATTTAAAAGATCTCTTTGATAAACTTCTTTTTCTAATTAAACAGCAAGAGAAAATTTCGAATTATTTTTTATTTAAAAGAATGCGATATTTTATTTAAAGAAATCGATATTTTTTATTTAAAGGAAATCGATATTTTTTATTTAAAAGAAATCGATATTTTTTATTTAAAATTAATCGATTTTTTGAAA
>JABUQX010117685.1:0-2500 GCA_015478945.1 Trachelipus rathkii
TGCGAGAGGATACTTAATTTAAGAAGGAAAGAGATGATAATGATGTATTAAAACGTCAGATAAACGAGATGTATGTAAAGGTTTCTGAATGTAATTATTTCGATATAGTATGGAGAATGCCACATAATATTACTGATTAATTTCAATAAATCTGTATAAAGATTTCAAAAAATTACTTAGTATTAATTTTTGAATAGACATGTGAATTTTAGAGTAAATTAAGGACAATCAACAATCGAATGACGATTAAATTTACAGCGATGTGGTTCTAAAACTCGATTTATAATTTTAGCTTTCAAGAAATTATGTGATAATCAAATTTATGAATTAGAGTATATTTATCATTGAATATACAACGCTTTTGTTCAGTTAATGGAAAGAAATTCAGAATGATTTGACTTGATTTTATGAGATATTTTATCAAGATTATTAAATCTCAGTATTTTAATATATATTAATCAAGAAATTGTTCTATTATTAATAGAATAATCAAAAATTATTGCCATTTGCTATAGGTGTGTAAGTAGCATTGAAAAAATAAAAATTCGTTTACAGATATTAAAATAGAGCAATAGAAAATTATATAAACTACAACCTTTTATTGATGATTGTGAAACTACAATCTGATGAAAAAATGAATATGTTTTTAATTTTTTTTCTTCTTAAATAATTGGCGTACAACGATTAAATTTCAATAGAACAAAATATGAAATGTTTAAAAGGTTATGACAAAATTAAAGTAGAATGCTTAGAGTACATGCTCAGATGTGGAAGAGTAAACTCAATTTACTTCATATAAATATAAATTTAAAAATTGGAACCTCCCGTGAATCACGGGGTTACCGAAAATAATTAGCTTTGTATAAACAAAGAAACAAATTTCAGAAAATTAAAATTGTTTATTATCATCTAAATATTAGTTTGCTATTAATAAATTAAAAGTTTGTTTAATTTTACCTTATGCACTTTGATAATTATTAAAATAACAAGGAAAAAATTTATAAAAATGTTCGGACGTATAGTTGGCGTTTAATGGTATTATGAAATAAAAGCTAATAATCAATCAGGTAAAAAGTAAAAAGTAGTAAATAAATCTCTATAATATTTAGGAATCTCAAAGGATAAAGGAAACATCTCTTCTCCTAACTCTAACTTAAAAAGCTAAATTTTTAAAGGTAAACATTTAATAATTAATCATATCAATAACAGCTTTGGCAAACTGGAGGATTTTTAATATAACTTCACATTCATGCAGCTGCAGTGCAGACGTTTCTTGCCTGGTGAGCCAGCGTATTGCTAAATGTAACGATAAAAAATATCTAAAAGTATTAGGTAGAAGTTGAAGGCAGAATTTCAAATGGAAAATAAGAATAACAAATGGAAGGTTTTTTTTAAAAATACCCGTTCGAAAAACTGGCGAAGGTTTATGTTTAAAACCATACAAAGTTGATATTCCGATGTAAAAGCCTGTGTGAAAATATTTTGCATGGTGTGGTACAACTTCGTTGTTCGATCCTTTGTGGAACTTTCATGAGTAGGGTTTCTTCCTAAATAAATCTAATAAAAGATCTGGAATCTTAAATTGGAGTTTCATTAAAGGTTCATGAAACATTGGACATGTTGGTTTAAGAATTGTAATAAACTTATGCTATTATTTCGATTCATTCGGTGTTCAACCTCTCGATACTGATTTGAAATATATAAATATTGGCGATATTGTCCTATTCAACGTATCAAATCAAAAGTTCGAATGAAGTTAATTTGCTGGTCATTTGTGTTATTCGTTTTTCGGATAACGTATTGAAATTAAATTTTCACTTCATTACAAGGAACTTTTTTTTTCTTAACATAATGAGTGTTAATTAATTGGTGAGGCGTCTATAGAAATGGACACCAGGATCGGAGGATCGAGGACCTCCAGGACTGTCAGAAATTGGAATTATTTAGATGAGGAAGGTAATTTTCATATCGAAAATAAAAGGCTGGCAAATGGGCTAATCGTCAAGAAGTGAAACGAGTTATACAAAAATTTATACAGATAATTTAGTGAAAGAAACAAGAAGTAAGGTTGATAAAATGTTGAAAAAGACATGAAATATGATAAATAATAACTGAATTACAATCTGAATGTGAGTCCTATTAAAATTTGTGACGAAATAAAATCTCAATTTGATATTCTATACGTTCTGTTAGATGGTTTTGAATTAACGTCTTTAAAACGATTATTTAACAGATGTTCAACTCTTTAGTGATAATATAAATAGAGTTTTAAAAAAGAAACTGTCTATGATACAATAATTTTTCAACAATTCCAAAATTAGGAATAGGAAAGTTCCATTCCGTATCGTATGAAAGGGAGGTCTTTCTTGAGAAAGATGGTTTTATGTTATGCTTTATGAAGGATCTCATGATACAAGTGATATTAAACGTCGCAGAGATATAATGAACATATAGTAAAATTGTTTAATTACGGAAATGGTATACTTAGTCTTTAGAACCA
>JABUQX010117685.1:7500-25870 GCA_015478945.1 Trachelipus rathkii
AGCTGCTTCCAAATATAATCTGGCTAGACTCAATGCGACAACATTTTTTCCTCAACAAAAAAACATTTGAGAATTTCTGATATAGTTCTGTTAAGATTTCAGCCTTCTTCTTCTTATCTATTCCTAATCTAGATGTTCTTCTTCTTCTTTTCTTTTTCCTCTGTTTTGCATTCCATGCTCCGACGACGGTCGTCATATATATATTATAATTATATATATATATATATTAATATATATAATATAATATATATATATAATTATATTAATATAGTATATTTATATAAATTATATATATATATATATATATATACATATTATATAATATATATTATACTATTATATATATATATATATATAATATAATATATATATATATATATATATATATATATATATTTATATATAATGATATATATAATATATATAAATTATATTATAATATATATATAGTAATTATTAATACATAATATATATATAATAATATATACTATATATATATATATATATATATATATATATATTATATATTTATATATATATATAATAATATTATATGAATATGATTATTAGATAGATATATAGTAGTATATGAATACATAATTATATATATTATTATAATAATTATATTAATAATTATTATATATATATAATTTATAATATATATATATAATAATTATATTTATATATATAATAATTATATATATATATACTATATAATATATTATATATATATATATTATATATATATATATATATATAATATATATTATATTAAATATATATATATATATATATTTATAATATAATATATTAGTATATTATATATATATATACTATATATATATATGATATATATTATCTATATGATTAAATACTGTTTATTATGAATTTAAATTTTTTTTTTACATTAAGTAAATCATCCTTCAGTCATTCGCGACGTTTCGGACCAAAATACCGAGCATATTATCTCCTACAATCACTCAATAAACTAATTACCATCTGTAATCTTTACATGTTACATTCTCCCCTTACCCTTATAATAAAGTACTAATATGTCTCTGCTCAATCCTCGGAATATATCCTCCATTAACGCTTTGTTATACAACTTCCAGATCCATAATCAACATCGTTGCCTATATATATATATATATATATAAATATTATATATATATATATTATATATATAATATAATTAGTTGATAATATATAATATCTATAATTATATATATATATATATTATGTTTGTGTGTGTGAATCTGGAAGAGAGTTTGAGAGATTGGTAGATAGATTGGGCAGAGTGTGTAAAAGGAGGGGTTTTGAAATGAACGTAGATAAGAGTAAGGGTTTGGTTGTGGGAGGACAGTCTCGGTGTAATGTTAGATGGTGAGTAGCTGGAACAAGTGACTGAGTTTAAATATTAGTGTATATGATTTGTTGGAAGATAAAGGAATGATGATGCAGTGGTAGTAGGAAAGTTATGAATTACAGAAGGTGGTGGTGCAATTAAATCCTTTTGGATTTAAAGAGACTAAGTCTTAGTGCGCTAGGGTTTACGTGAGGGTATGTTGTTATCTGTGGTAATGTATAGTAGTGAGATTATGGTCTGGAATAAGAAAGGGATGTAAAGGGACTAGATGTGTCAGGATGGGCAAATCTTAGGGGCGTGTAAAATAGAAGGAGAATTGATAAAATGAGGAATGAAACGTGTTTTTTGTTGTGAAAAAAGGATAAACTGAGAAAATAATGTAAAAGTAGTGTTGAGAATGTTTGGTATTGTGGAAAGAAGTGTTAAGTCGGTGTGAAGCGGGATGTATAGTGGTGAGTGTGTTAGGAATCACTGCTGGGAATCGAAGAAAATTGGATTTGAAGTCAGCAAAAGAATCTGGAAAGTTAAATGTGATAATTGGCCGAGGCGGGAAGAAAAAGTGCTATAGGAGTGAATGGCAGGGTTTTGTGAGGGTGGTTATGGTTGTGGCCACCTGTGGCAAGATGAACCCCACATTGGCGAGATGACATAGTGGGGTCGTCGGCGGTCCGTGAAGCTCCAGGGTGGTTTCTGATGCGGGATTATACTAAAAAGTGTACAATGGGAGGTAAACTGGCTTTATTTCTCGATCTTGTGATATTTTTTCATTTATTTTCTGTTTTATTTGTGTTAGAGCACCTGGGAAAAAGGTGGTTGATGATGGTGATGATGATGAGATATATATATAATTATAATATATATATATTATATATATATTATATATATATTATTATTATATATATATTATATATATATATATATTATAATATATATATATAATAATATATATATTATATAATATATAATATTATATTATTATATATATATATTATATATATATTTAATATAGAATGAACGACAGTAAAATTTCATAAATGGAATTTCTTTAGAATATATATATATAGAGATTAAAATATCAATTCGTAGGAAAATGACTAACAAGAAAATAAAAAATCTTGGCAAGTAAAAAATGCCAACAGTACTTGCAAGGTACCAACATCAAGTACAGTACAAAAGGCCAAGTACATAGTACAAGTACAAGTCCACTGGTTTTAGAAAATGCAAGTACAAGTACAAGTACTTTCAAAAAATGTACTTATGTACAAGTACAGTACATACTTGTATTTGGAATAAATTGATATTATATATAATATATATATATATTATATTATATATTATAATAATATATATATATATATATTTATATATATATATATATATATATATATATATATATATAGTAGTATTATATTGATCAAAAGATCGTTATAATTTTGGCAAATTTTTTAGTTTAAACCTATTATATTCATAGAAAATCAGATAGAAAAGAATATTATTTTTAGGATATTGAGTTTTTTTTTTAAATCTTGTATTATATATTTTCTTTTAATATTAATATTTTATATATAAAAATTTTATCAATAATGATTGTTTATAATGTTTCCTTATAAAATATTGTTTTCATCTATAGTAATTTTATTTCTTAGATATATTGTAAAATGCATTTTTTGGCGGTTCTTTTTCTTTGGCGGGCTTTTTTAAAAATAAGGTTGTTTCGTTGGTTAATAACAAAACGTTATTCTCGTTGATTGAACAGTATGTTATTGCTTTAAGAAATTTAGGTGTAATAATTTAGCTGAGGTGAATAAACTTTACGTGACTATTAATAAAACTATAGATTATATTTACATAAAAAGGTTCAAAAAATTTGTAAGATTTTTTTACCCAGGATTAGCGTATATTAATAAATCAACGTAGTTAAAAAAATACATTAATAATTAATCGTCCGAAAATAACAAATCGAATAATTTCGGCGTTTTTTTTTTAGGTATAACACTATCGATGTTTGTTTCTGATATTTTCCGATTTAATTTTATATCGAATGAAAATAATTTTTCTCTCGATAATTTTTTTACGATTATTCAACGATTCAGATTAAACACACATAGTAAATTTATAACTGTGAGTATATATTGAGTGCCTATCAGGAGATGCAGATTTTACGGCTAATCTGGAAATCTGGAATTCTGGTTCTATTTTAGCATTTTTGGCACTTTTTTTCTGGAATCCTGGCATATTTTTTTTTTATTTTTTTTTAATTTTATTTTATTTTTTATTTTATTTTTTATTCGTGGATTTTTTTATTCCGGATTTTGCCTTGAGCCTGAGCCTGAGCCTGAGCCTGAGCCTGAGCCTGAGCTCTGAGCCTGAGCGAGCTTCGATCGACGCGTTTTTTCCCGCAATGTTTCCTGGTTTTTTTATACAGCGTTCGCTCTTTACGGTACATTTTTTACGGCCATATCCTTCGTCAGTAGAACTTTTATCATCATCTCCTTCAGGTGAATATCCTCGATTTATAACTGAGTGGCATCCGCATATTAGATAGTAATTATACCCTTTGTCTTGAAGGAATGAAATAAAGTCAAGACACCTGTTTCCCATAATTCTTATGAGATTTTGACAGGTAGGAGAGGGGAAAAATACAGACCGAAGAAAGGATTTGAGTCCAATCCTTGTTACTGAAATTGAAAAAATTTAAGCATATAAACACATACAAACTACTACAGGCACACACATAACAACACACACACACAACACAACACAATACACACATATATTATATATATATATATACATATATTATATATATATATTATATATAATAATATATATATTGTATATTATATATAATTTAAATTTTGAACTAAATATAAACTTTATATTAATGATTATTTATAGGACACATATGTACACACACAAACACACATTACTGTATATATATATATATATAATTAATATTATAATATATATTATATAATATACTATTTATATATATATATATATATATATATTATCTTATATATTATATTATATAATATATATATATATATATAATATATATATATATATATTAAGTAATGTAATTATATAATATATATATATTATAATATATAATATATATATAGTATATATATATATAAGTATATATATATATATATATAATATATATATAAATACTATATATATATATTATATATTTATAATATATATATATATAATATATAATATTATATTATATATATATATTATATTATATTATATATACTATATATACTATATATATTTAGATTAGGCTCTCTATATGAGCACACATCACACGACACAACAATACACAACACACATATAGTATATTTAATATTTAATATATATATATATATATATATATATTATATATATATATATATATATATTATAATATATAATATAAATATATATATATATATATTATATATTAATAGTATATTATATATATATAATATATATATATTATATTAATATAAAGTATATATATTAATATTTAATTATTGCATTATCATACATACATACTACATACATACATATCACAATATAATATTATATTAATATATATATATTATATATATTAATATATATATATATATAAATATATTATTATTATATATATATAATATTATAAGTATATAATATGTCTCTATACGGACACACCACACACGGCACGACGCACAACAGAAGCAGCACACATATTATATATATATAATAAATATTATATATTTATATATATATTATTATATTATATATATATACATATATATAATTTTTTTATATATATATATATATATATATATATATATATAATATATATATATATATTTATATATGAAATAAAAAAAAACGACATGTCTTGGAATTTCTAAGGTCGTTCATATTTAATATATACATTTCGTTTTCCTATGTATTTTGTTAAATTAATGTATTTACTTATTTTATTTACTTTTATTATTTATTTTTATTAAAAAAGAATCTACCTAATAATTTTAAACTTTTAGTCTATTCTTGGTAATTTTTTAAAACATTTTGTGTTTACTAAAAAAATATTCTTTTTATGTTTTATAAGTAAAAAGATTTTTGCATTTTTACAGTATCTAAAGAGTAAATTCAAGTAAATAGAGTAAATCAAGAACCATCTCAGCTCTAACCTCGACGCACCACCACCCGTGATTATTGATGCTATTAAGCATATTGATCTATGATCTATTTGACTTCAAGTCATAATTTGTATAATATTATACCAAAACTTTTTTTGATTTTGTTTCTTTAGAATTTTTGTGAAACTAAAAAATTTAATTCTTTTTATGTTTATAACTAAAAAAAATAACATTTAACATACTATTCAGAGTTAAATCAGTAAATCAGTAAAATCAAAGTAACCATCTCAGCCGCCTCATAAATTGCTATGGATCTATGGATCTCTTGATTCTATTGATCAAGTCAATATTTTGTATAACAAACACAAAAACTTTTATTTTATTTTTTGTTTATTTTTTCTTTAAACATTTGGTTTTTTATTAAAAAAATTATTCTTTTATGTTTATAAAATTAAAAAAATAGATTAACATTATACACATACCTTAAAGCAGTCAATCAGTAAAATCAGAAAAGCAGTAAATCAGTAAATCAGTAAATGTCAAAGTACCATCCAGCCCCCTCGCTATCCCATATCGTGTCTAGATTACTTTTGATTTTGATCTATGATTCTAAGTTATATTTTGTATAACATAACACAAAAAAAAAAACTTTTATTATTTTTGTTTTGTTTTCTTCTTTTAAACATTTTGTTTTTACTAAAAAATTATTCTTTATGTTTATAACTTAAATAAATTGTAACATTTTACATACCCTAAAAAGCAGTAAATCAGTAAAATAAATATATGAGGTAAAGCAGTAAATCAGTATATTAGTAAATAATAGTACATTCTCAGTCCCTCTCTACCCATTCGTGCTATCTTATTGGATTATTGATCTATTGATTCAAAGTCATATTTTTTATAACTAACACAAAAACTTTTATTTTATTTATTGTTTTGTTTTCTCTTAAAACACATTTTGTTTAACTAAAAAATTTATTCTGTTCATTTTATATACTTAAAACATTGCAATTTAAAATATCTAAGAAGTAATCAGTAATCAGTAAATCAGTAAATCAATATAATCATCCACACCCTCATACACTTTCCAGTGATCTAGTTGGATCCTATTGATTTCAAGACATATTTTTATAATATAACACAATTCTTGTTATTTATTTTTGTTTTGTTTCCTTTAAATCATTTTGTTTTTACTATAAAAAATTTATTATTTTAATTTTTAATAACAAAAATTTGCATTTAGCATGCCCTTTAAAGCCAATAAATTCATGTTATCTAGTAATAGTAATTCATAAATCAAGTACATCCAGCTCACCTCATACCCTCATGTTCTTAGTTTTGATCTATTGATTCTATTTGATCTATTGTATTCTATGATTCAAAGTCATATTTTTTATAACATATCACAATAAACTTTTAATTCTTTTGTTTGGTTTTCTTTTTAGATTAATGCGTCATAATAAATTATTGGTTGCTCGATTTAATCGTTAGTGAGTTCAGTTTTGCAGATATCGTAGAGAATTCATTCTTTAGTTTTAATTTTTGTTTTCAATTTAGTTTTGTTAATAATTTACTTTTCAATTTTTATTATTTTATATTAATTATTTATTTTCGTTTCTTTAAACATTGTTTTTAAAAAAATAAAATTATCTTTTTTATGTTTTATAACTTAAAAAAAATTTGGCATGTTTACATACCTTAAAGAGTAATATCCAGCCCCACTACTCTATCTCTAGTCACATTCGTATTCTAAGTTGAATGTTAAATTGATTCAAGTCATTGATTTTATTAACAAACACAAACTTTTTTATTTATTTTGTCTTTTTTTTTATACATGTCAACTAAATTAAATATTGTGTTGCTATTTTATTTTTTATAAAGTTTCAGTGTTACGAATTTTTAATCTTATTTTTAATTTAGATTTTATTTAATTATTTTCAATTTTATATTTATTTTCTACATTTTTTTCTGAATATTAAACTTTTGTTTTACTAAAAATTTATTCTTTTCTGTTAATAACTAAAAAATTTGCAATGTTTACATGACTTAAAGCATTAAAGTAGTAAATAGTTAATCAACTACCCACTTCCACCCTCTTACCCTTCTCCTGATCTATTTGATTCAGTCAATATTTTATTAAAAATTATTGTGTTTTTTTACACCGTCTAAAGCAGTAAATCAGTAAATCAACACTACTCTCGCAGCAACTCCTGCCATCGCTATCGTGATTCTATGATGCTTAGTGGTCTATTAGCTGATCTATTGATCTAATTGAATTCATACATATTGTTGTAAATATAATACAGAAAACTTTATTTATTTTTGTTTTTGGTTCTTTAAAACATTTTGTTTTTAACTAAAAAATTTATTTCCTTTTTATCTTTTATATAAAAATTTGCATTTTTTATACACACCAGCTAAAGCAGTAAATCAGTAATAGTCGAGTAAAAACACATGCCCTCCAAATACCTCGCCCTTCTTGATCTATTGATTCTTATTGATTTATTTAATCTATTGATTCAAGTCAATATTTTTGTTAAAATTGTTATTGTTTGTATCATACTTTAAACAGATAAATCAATGCTCTTTGATACGGGTGCATGGGTCTCCTTTGAGATCTATGAACGTTAGGAAAGCAAGGCCTGGATGGCAATTCTTTCCCGAGTTTTGTAGGGAGTGTGCTTCAGAGCTATCCCCTCCTTTTCGTTCAACTATATTCTCTTATGTCTCAATACTAGCATTTTCTCCTCAGTGTTGGAAGCAAGCACCATGTCAACCTTAATTCCGTAAAAAGGAAGCCAGCTGCTGGATTCTTAACTAACTATCGCACTTATTGAGCTTCTCACCTGTATTTCTATCTCTAAGATCTTTGTAACCCTTCTTAACGCTCAACTGTCGTAGACCGATCTGAATCTCATTCTCTCTTCCGATCGCCAGTACGCTTTCGGCGTTCGAGGTCTACCGGTGATTACTTTTCTATTTAACCGGATTTAATGGTTGTTTCCGCCTTAGAAATAGGGGAGACTCGCGTGGTGGTCTTAATCATATCCAATAGCATTTGACCCGGGTATGGACAACGCGTCGAGCTGTCTCTCTCAAGCTACTTCTTTGGGTTCCTCTTTCTATTTTGCTTACTTATGATAGCTTTCTTTCAAATTCGCTCAATATCGGCTGTATTTGATAGAGCAACTGTCTTTTTTCTGTCAATAGGTGCTGTTCTCTCAGGGTCTGTCTTAATCTTCTCTACTTTATCCTTACGTTTTCATGTAATGATGTCTTCTCAACTGCACATGCTTAACTTCTTATAGCTCATGATGTCGATGACTCGACCTTCATTCTTAAATCATTTCAATTCCGCTTCTCTTTTTAACTTCTAGGAATTAGCCTCGTCTGATCTTTACGATTCTATACTCGGCGATTTGATAGAATTTCCATGATTGGTGTGTGTTTCAACCTTGTGAATATTTCAATTCTTTAAAAACTCAACTTCCTCAAATCTCCCTCTCTATAACACGACATTCTATATTTCCTATTCTTTCGACGGTTTCTCTCGGTCTCTTCTTGACAAGTTTAAACATCCTTGGCCTGTAACATGGAACAAAATAAATGTCTTGGAAAGCTCACATGCACAACGGTTGCGTGGGCGGCCTTAAATGAAATCTAAAGAGTTTGTTTAGACTTGGCGAGATTTTTTTCGTCTTTCTAGTTACTGCCAGCTATTAGAAGGGTCTCAATCCGCGCCTTGTAGTGAGCACTGTTATCAATCTGGTGGCTCTGGTTTCAGCCGTTTTGGACATGGTGTGAGTCAAAAGCCAAAAGGCTTATAAATTGTTCTGTTCTTTCCAGTTCACTTGACCTCTCTATCTTTGCAGCGCGATGTTGGTACTTTTTCTCTTTTCTATAGGTTACATGTGCAGCGGCGGTGTTCGAGGGAAACTTATCACTCCGCGTACCACACCTTTAGTGACGCCACTCGTAAGCAAACAAGTGGTGCTGTGATCCCTGCGCACTGAGTTTCTGTAAGATATTTCGGTAACCCAGGCTAGTCGCTGAGGATGCTTACTTCTTTCCTGCACCTCGTGTTCTGTGGAATTCTCTTCCATCTTTACTGTGGTTCCTGCTGAATTTAATCTCACTCGCTTTAAAGCCCGTCTGGGCTCATTTGCGTAATTTTCGAAACCGTTTGAAATTATAGCGTGCAAAACCCCCTCCCTGAATAGGGCTCTCCATAGTGGTGGTGAAGTAACTAAAAAAATAAAGAATAAAATAAATAATTGATAAATTAATAAAAATAATTAAATAAATAAATAAAATAAAGCGGGAAACTGAAGTCTTATAAAGGTTATAGGGGGGGAGAGTAAAGGGTTAAGTGAGTTTAATTAGTTTTTAAGGTATTTTTTTTTTTTTGTTCTTCATAAATTGGTTATTCCCTGCAGTAGCTTTGTTATATTTATGTATTATTATATTGATTATTATATTTTATTACTCTATTATTAATTATTAACCTTTAATTAATTTAATTTAAATTTAATTTTAACTTAAAATGTCATTAAGGATTTTGAAATGAATAAATTATTATTATTATTATATTGATTATTATTATTATTATTATTGATTATTATTAAGTATTATTATATTATTATTATTATTTTACTAATTATTATTATATTACTGCTAACCGGGGTTTTATTTAAATAATTTCAATATTAAAAGGTATATTAAGTATGAACATGCATACAGAATACATACATACATACATACATACATATCATATCATACTATACATACACATACATACATACATTACATACATACATACATAGATACAGTACATACATAATTACTAGTAAATTAAAGCTCTAATTAGTGAAATATTATATATAGTATGTATATATATATATTATATATATAATATCTATAATATAAATAAACATATGTATATATATATTAATATATATTATAAGATATATACTATATATATATATATATATATATATATTAATTATATATATATATAGATTACCTGACCTACTACACGGGATTGGCCCTTTTCATGGGAGGGGGCAGAAAAAAAAATATATTGAAAACCCACCAAGCTAAGCTAACCTGAAACTCTTAGGACGTGCAAATGCAATTCAAAAAAGAGGATAGATTTAAAGTTCTGATTGAGTAACTGAAGTTGAAAGGAATTCCATAGAGCAGAAGTGACTGGAATAAGGAGGACCAACAACGAACTAATTCTGGGATTTCAGATTTCGCACGAAAAATTCATGCGAGAGCATGGAACCCCTTGTATTACGAGGGTGGCGCAAAGGAGGTTGATGTGTAGCAAGTCAACCTCTACCTGAAGCATCAAACCGTTGTAGGTACTAATAGAAAAGAGTAGTGGGTTGCAACGTCATGTTGCATGGAGACTAGAGGTCAAGAGAGTTTTGAAAAGTATAGGGGACAGCTTAATTAGGTCTCTAGCTTTAGACTCAATTCTATCCAAATAGAAGGGTGGAGCAGGAGTCCCCCAGAGTGTGAAAACAGTATTCCAAACAAGGGCGAAAAGGTCTTATTATAACTGGAGTAGTTGGTGCAGAAGAAGGAAAAATATCTCGCAACCTTGAACAGAACCTCCAGCTTCTTTGAGGCTACTTAGCAAAACGTTTGTGATGATTAGGTTCAGACTCAATTGTTTATTTCATGTATAAGACAAGAGATGTTTTTGTTCCAACGAAGGTGAGACGTTAGAACGTCGAAGTAAATGCTATAGTTAGGAGGTGTTTTTGAGAGGGAGGATGTAAAAGAAGTTTGAGCTTCAAAGTTTGAATTTCACAAAGGTTGGCGGCGGCCACCGGGAAAATCCATCTCTGGTCGGCAGAAAAGAATCGGAAGTGAGACGAGAGTCAACTCGAAGGAAGCAAAGAGGGGAGAGATTTAAAGTGAGTGGAAAGAATGGAGAGTTGAGGCATAAGATGAACAAGTAAGAATACATTGTTGAGGAGATCGCTGAAAATAGATAAAGTTTCGGAGATAAAGAACAGAACCATGAGGAATACGACAATTAACAGGAAAGAGAGACTCGCTTCATCACGATTTTGATTTGAAGCGAACCCAACTAATGAGAAAACCTGAAAAGAGTAAGCCAAGAGGAAGGAGAATACCAAAGGAAGGGACTTAGGGATTAGTGACGCATTCCGCTACTCGATCAAAGCTCTGTTGAATATGTCGATGCGCCACCAACGCAAGACTCCCCAAAGAGGGAATGAGAACCTGCAGTATTGATCGAAAATGGCAGGTAAGAAAGTTTCAAAGATTTTAGATAGAATATTGTGAAGGGATATAGACGATAGTTGAAGGATAGAGGGCTGCCCTTTTTTCGGGATTGGCTGAATTATTATATGCGAGCTTCCAGCACTAAGGAAATTGTACTAGTATAAGGCATAGAGGAGTAGATTTAACGAGGACAGGGGCAAGGCTCAGAAGTCAACACTCCCTCTTTCTTAAATACTGGGAGGAAAATGCATCAACGGGCACTAGCCTTCCTGAATTCATAGATTCAGAGAGAGGAAGAAGAGGAGATCACAATGGAAGAATATGAGGAGGCTGCATTAATGAAAAAGGAGCGCGAAGATGATTAGCCTTTTCATTAGGAGAGTTAGCTACAGACCGTCAGAGCGAATAAGTGGAGGAAATACAGATTTGCAAACATTTGTTAGAGATGTTTTTGGCAAGAGACCAGAAATTTTAATCAGTAAGAGATGCAATATTGTCGCCATTTCTTTTAGTGAAAGCGCGCTTAGCCTGTTGAATAATAGCCCTCCAACGATTCCGAGCAGAATGGGAATTAGTAAGCAGTTGATTAGAGAACGAGAGTTTTTCTATGCCCAATAGGCAATGTCTCTCTCCTGGAATGAGCGAGAAACATTCTCTATATGATACCCTGGATTTTTGTGGAGAACAAGAATTTTAGTTGAAGATGGAAATGAAGCTGCTCAGACCCTCGATCGATACAGCTCATAACTTTTCAGCAGTAGAGATAAGGCGTCCTCGGAGTCAAAACAGGATTCATTCAGAGAGTGTCTTTCAATAGAGTGATACAATATCCTCTATTTGTCCGATTAAAGTGCCAGAAAGTACGTTTGGGGCATGGTGGACTGGCTGCGATAGAGTTTTAAATTAAGAGCTAACAAAATTGTTGTCAGAGTAACCGAGAGGAGGGAAAATGGTGTAATTATATCGAGAAGGAGTAGTGGTGAAGCATAAGTCAACAGTGTTCAAAGAATTGGTTAGGAAGATATGGTAATATGTGTAGGTATCTTTAATTGATATTGTCTATAGATGTCGAGAATACTGAAATGTTTCTTGGCTCTGCCCCTCCTGCAGTCATAATGAGAAGGAGCCCAATCCACATCATATTGAATGTATCGTTGAAGATCTCGCTAAATAGAGGATTTCAGCAATTTGGATGGGGAAGAAGTAGCAGTCTCAATGAGAAGTAGTAAGATTTTTCAAAAAATAAGGTGAAATCTGTTTCCGTTAAGGGTGCGATTGCAGAAATACAAATAATGGGTAGTAAAAAAAAACAAAAAGAAGGGAGAAAATTTTAAGCCATAAAACAATCAAAATTAGGATGATTCAAACCTAATTTCAAAATTAGGATGATTTTTAGATGTTTATACTAGCACAGACTCACCATTTAGTCTGATATTATAGAAAAGGTTATAGTTGTGAGATATTTATTTATGTTTGAAAAGAATCCCTGTCTAGCTGGGTCTCAGACAGTAAATAAATATGTAGGTAAGAGTTAAGCGAGGTGAATTCCAATTCTGGTTAGGCATTCAGCCAAGAAGTTGGAAGAGTCATAGAGAACCCAGACTGCCGCCACGGCGTACATCTTCTCGTGTCTGTCTTTCAAACACACAATCAAAAACACACAACATCGAACACAATTGAACCATACACAGCCCACCAAAAAAACCCACTGAATTGGGTTTTATTAAAAAAAACGCAACACACAAACAAAAAACAATACACACACACTCACAAAAAAGGTAAACATTACTAAAAAAAAAAGCTATATAAATACTATATAACGCATTAAAAAAAACTTTAAAATAAAATGATTATATATTTAATGTTTATAAAAATAGAAACAAAGACTAACTAAATCAGTAAGCACAGAATATATGTAAGAATATAAAATTCTAAATTTAAAAATATCCCACGACTACACGCACCGCAAGCGTCTTTGATTTTAGGAAGTAATTTCATCGAGAAAACTTTAAAAAAAAATGATAGACTAGTGGTAATCTACATTAAAACTTTAAAAAAAGAAGCTAAGAGCTGTATGCGACAGTAAATATGTGTGTATTGATGTTAAATTAAATTACTATAAAAGCTTAGAAAAGTTAAAAAAGGTAATAGACGCATAAAGACTTATCTTAAGATCTACGTTAAAAAGATTAGGTTATTTAATGTTTCCATTAAAATTATCTTTAAAGCGTTTATTCGTAGGTGTTTATATTAATTAAGCACTAGACTAGATTGAATTAATATTACTGATGTGCACTTTAAACGAAAACTAAGAAACAACACGCTATATAGTATCAATTAAAAAAAAGCAAAACACACAGCAGAGACAAACAAGAATAGCAACATCCGTTTGAATACTATAATATAGATTATAAATATATATATATATAATATAATATATAATATATTATATATTATATAATTATAATATATATATAAATATATATATAATATTATATATAATATATATATATATATATATTATACTGATTAATCCTTTATAGCCCAATTATTCTATACAAGGTGCCTGCCCTCCGAACACACTTCTCCGAGTATCTTTTCTGAACTCTGTCTGGTTCTAACGTAGGAACATGCTTTATTGGCTCACGGGGAGCGGATCGATTCTCGAAACGGAAGTTCCAAGATTTCCTCTGATATTGTAATTAAGATGGGTCATCAGACAACAATGGAATTCGTTTAGACCGCCGTTTATATAGATATGTACTCTAGAAGATAGGATGTAGAAGTTCATTTTATTTAGTAAGATGGCTCACAATACCTGTTTTTTCTCCATCAAATTTATCTTAAGTTTGACAAATTTTTTCGTATCGTTTCAAAGGACCGCTTTAGCCAAACATAAATAAAAATATTCCTCTTATACTTTCTAATTCTTATTTCGTTAACGCGGAATTCATTTAATAAAATATACGTACTTAAAATTGTAGTTTATAAATTAATGATAATATCAAATATCTCTCGTTGATATAATTTTTATTTTAAATATAAGTAAATATAAAGAAGTATAGAACATTAAAAAGTAGCTCTGTCGGAATAAGATAATAAAAATACTACTTACAATTAGAGAAGCGGCTTTTTAGCCAAAATCTTTATGTTGGATATAGTATTATATATTATATTTATATATTATTATATATATATTATAATATTATATAATATAATTATATATATATAATATATATATATAATTTATATTTATATATTATATGATATATAATGATAATAAATATATATATATATATATAATATATATAATATATAATATAATATATTATATATAATAATATTATATATATATATATATAATCTATACCAAAATATATATATATATATATATATATTGTTATTATTGTTTTTCTCTGTTACTTCACGTGTTGGAGTTGTTACCTATTCTGTAGCCCCCGAGTTTGCAGGCTGAAACGAGCTCGGTCTCTTTGCAGGTAGAAGAGCTTTGCCTCTTTGCAGGTGGAAGAGCTCGGCCTCGTTATAGGCGGAAGAGCTCTGCCTCCTCTATGCAGGCGAAAGAGCTCAACCTCTTTGCAGAGGAAGAGCTAGGCTTTTTTGTAAGGCATGGTGGAGAGCCGGAGCAGAAGAGCTACGCTTCTTTGTAAGCCAGGAGAGGAGAACCAGGCTTTTTTGTAAGCCACTGATGGAGAGTCAGACCTCTTTCTAAGCTCTGGTCGCTGTAGTAGTAATCTTGGAAGTCTCTCTCAATAGAAGGTGCAATGAAACTCAAATTGTAATTTGGATAGAATAAATTTTATTGAAAAGCCTTCAGTTACATTTGCCAATTTCGTACACTTGCAGTCAAACTTCATTATAATATTTCAAATTTGTTATAAAATTTCTTGCACACGTGTTATTTTTTTACCAAATAGAATTTTCTGATCGCAAAATACAAAATTTATCAACAAAAGCTATTTTTAATAATTATAATCTTACAATATGTTACTAAACATCATATTATATCATATTTTACATTGCGTCATTAAATAAATTATAAACATAGTATAAAAAAAATCAACTAGTATGCTCTGATTAATAGGAAAAATTGGAAACCACATTACGCCACAAAAGACGGTTCATTCCGTACGAGAGAGAGATCTGCACATTGACTAACGACGTCACAAGTTTATAGCCTAGTAATCTCGCCCAACCGAATGTAACAGGAAATGCTTAATGTGGTGGAAAAAATGGGATGCCTTTTTCGCATAAGCTAATTTGTTTTTAAAAATTAAATGCCTCTTTTCATATTTATATATATATATTTATATATATATATTTAATAATATAATATATTATAATATAGGGTAAAGGATATAGTATATATAATAATATATATCTATATATATATATTACTATATATATATTAGTATATATATAATATATACTATATATTATATATCCAGAATAGTGACGTCAGAATTCATAGAATTTTATTGTATACATAATTTAATATTCTTTTAAGTTAATTATTTTTTATATAAAATAAGAGTGATATATACCATTTCCTTCCTTATCTTATAATTATATATATAAAAGTAACAATAGAATATATAGGCTATATATACACTAGACATGGTTTATTTTAAATATATTACATCTGCAATTAGTAAATTAGATAATTATATTGAATAGCTAATTATATTCAATAAAAGGCAATAAATTAAATATAATTCAGGAAGAGCTGAAATTGTAGAGACAGCTTCAGATACATCATCATCACCAGTAACCCGCGTTCGCAAACGAATCCTATGCTACTCGTCCTCCAGAAATAGCAGTGAGATGAGAAGTGAGAGTGAGAGAGAATATGAGAGCAGCATCGAAGAGATATCAGACATTCTACAGAGATGATGAGAGGCAGCATAGAGTAAGTAAGAATCTTTCGAAATGAGCATAAAACAGAGTAACAAAAATTATTAAATTTATGTAAGAATAAATTAATAAAGTTTACATTTTTTTCATTATATATACATATAAAATTATTAATATATGACTTAAAATGCTTATACAACATTGTAACTTTCACTTCTTGATTTAATAAAATTAACTATTTAGTATATTACATTACATATGCAAGCAGTGAAGATTGTAAGAATTTATAATTATGAATTACTAAAAGTCTTAAATAGTAAAATGCGTATGTTATATCTCTTAATTTACGAGGATGCCCTGAATGTCTCATCTCCATTATAAAATTTTTCTTTGAGGAGACATGATACTGTCTGCTATATAGAAAATAAATAATTATAATGGTAAAAATAGTAAAAAAAGTAACTTTCAAAATTTAAATATGTGGGTCATTATAAAAATTAATTATAAATATATATATATTATATCATAATATATAATATATATTAAATATTAATTAATAATAATAATCATAATAATATATTTATATATATAATATTAACTATTAGATATTTATTAAATAATTATATATATAAACTTATATATATATATATTAATATTATAATAAAAATAAGTATATATATATAATATATATATATATATTTATATTATAATATAACTATAAATAAAAACTTAAATAAGTTATATTAATTATCTAATAACATATATAATAATATATAATAATAATATATTAATATATATATCCGTATAATATTATAATATATTAATTAACTTAATTAATATAAAATTATTATTAAATTATATAATATAATAATTATATATAATATAATATATAAAATATATAATATAATCTTATTAATAAATTTAATATTATTAAAAATACTAATTATTACTATCAATATATATATAATTAATATATCATATATATAATTATTAATAATATATAAATATACTTATATATAATCTGTATATAATACATATATATAATTAATAAAATATATATATTAATAAGTATATATATATAATAATTAATATAATATAATTATACTTAATATTATATATAAATATAATATATATAATGTATAATAATATATTAATATTATAATAATAATTAAAGTATCATATTTATTTATTATTAATATATAATTAGCCAATTTATTTATTCATTCATTTATAATTATATGTATTATATACTTTTAATATTATATATTTCACTTTTTTAATTATAATTTATAGCAAAACTGAATAAATAAATATATAAAATATATTTATATAATATATTATATTTAGTTATCATTAACTATATATAAATATATATATACTAATTAATATTTAAATAATATATCTAGTATATATAATATGATAATATATAATATATATATATAAGATTATTATATATACTATATAATTAATATACTATACTATATCAAAATCTTATATACTAATATATATATAAATTATAAATATAATTATATCTATATATATGACATTATATAATCATTATTATACTTATTAATATAATATAATATTAATTATTAATTAAATATAGTATATATTATAATAATATAATTATAATAATATTTTAATATATTATAATTTATACAAAATATTATTATATATATACCGCTGTATATATAAATAGTATATATCTATAAAAATATTTACTTATATAATTACATTATTATATATA